>ML808942.1:121990-132343 GCA_009831015.1 Picea engelmannii | reverse complement strand
TTTAAATGTCTTTCTAATGAATGATCAATTTGAAGTTTATTTTATACATCTTTTATAGTTTAGATTGATTTGGTTATCAAGTTATTTACAACTTTTCCTCTGAAATTGCTATCAGTAATTTTAAGACCTGTGGATCATTTGAACCATGATATTTAACACTTCATTAGAAATCTCGTTTTCTTCTTTATTTCCTATTACAATATGAGATTCTTTGTTGATTAAAGCCTCATATTTTTCAATAGTATTTCTTCGTTATTTTACGATTCTCAAATTGTTTCAAGTCCAGGAAACGACCTCAACTGTATTTATGTTATTATTTTGAATTTCGAAACTATTTTTCCTATTCTCATCTCTTAAAAAACCGAAGTAACAATTTATCGAATTCTTTCACAACTAAATAAAATTTTATTCCTCATGACTGTCCCAAATAGCATACAACCCAATATAGAACCTGGTCTCCAAGATCAAACTAATATTGCTCTAAACCTATTTAATACCATTATGCAAACAACGACTAACTGGGTTGAATTAGAACGTTCATGGGCTGCTATTGAGAGGGATATCAGCATCCAAGAACAACGGGAGGCTAGACAAAGACAGTTGAGAAACTGATTCTGCTTTACCCTTCTTTTGATTCTTATCCTTTAATTAACTTTACCTTTATGGATGCCTTGACGGTATACTTTACAGCCTTAAAATATAAACTCAGGAACAACATCTTTTTGGCGCCACTGCTGGGGACGAAGAAACGAATCTATTCCCTGTGAAGAACGACATCGACAATTTCTTTCTTTGATAGTGAACAAGGATAGAAAACCTTCTAAGGCTACTTTTATTTTTTCACTTGGCGACTCCACGATAAGTAAACTGGCTATTAGCCAAAAGAACACTAGAAAGAATCCAGACAGCAAGGAGACCTCGCCAGTCTCCAATCCGGAAAAGATATTAAAATCACGAAGATCACTTAGACAAGTCTTTTTACCCATACATACTATTTGTCAGCCTAACTTTACGCAGTTGAACGTTTTGGAAACACTTGAAAGATCTGTCTCGCTTCCCCTCTCATATGATACGTTCTCTTTTCCTGAGGTTTTCTCCCCAGATTTCTGAGAATCCTCTCCTCACGCATTCCGAGCTTCAACCTCAAATCTACCAATGGCCGCCCAAGGAGATGCTGGAGCTGGAGGTGGTTCCCCAGGAGGACCAGCAGGTGGTCAAGTACCGCTTCCTAGAATCTTCGTTAAAGTAGCTGCTAGATATGCTCCCGTTGTCCTCCTAGTTCCCCTACACGATCTCTCTGAAAATTATATGAAAAGCCTTCTGAAATTTACAGGGAAAGGGGATTTGACCACCCAAGAACATATAAACTTCTTTGACCAATTTGCCGGCATCCTCGGAATAGAACACAAAGATGTCTATTCTAGACTCCTCGTTTAGACTTTCGAAGGACAGGTGAGGACCTGGTTCCGATCCTTAGCAACCAGATCTCTAATATCTTACGAGGAACTTGAAAGCGCTTTTATTAGATAATGGGGAGAGAGGAAGGACCACCTCTACTACCTGACTGAATTTGGAGCCCTTAGAAAGAAAAATTCAGAATCAGTTCTAGAATTCACACAAAGGTTCAACATGTTGTATAATAAAATCCTGGTTGAGGTCAAACCTTCATAACCCACAACAAAGGTGACTTTTGCTGGCGCTTTTGATCCCGATTTCGCCTTATTATTGAGAGAAAGGAGATCAACAGATCTCACGAAAATGCAGGATGATGCTCTTGAGATTGAATCGAACATGATGGCATTAGGGAAATTAAAAGCAAAAATAGAAACCGGGAACAAAGAAAATAGGAAATTCAAAGAGCAAGGTGGACCCTCAGGATCGGGGAAATCCTCGGGAGATAAAATAGACGAGATGACTAGAGTAATAAGAAAACTTTCAAATAAGATCTCAAAAATGGAACTAGAGAAATTGAAAAGAGATCATTTCCCCAGGAAGGATTTTAGAAGGAATCTTGATCCTTAGGCCCCACAAAAAATAATTAAAAATGAAGATAAAAAAATCCCAACCCCCTTCAAAAGTGAAAACTTCATTGGAGAGGAAGATCTAGAAGTTTTTGAAGAGCTAGATGAGGATATTAATAATCTTGCCGACGATAATAAATCACCTTATTTATCGAGACAAGATTACAAAAAATCCTTAAATAAAGAAATTACGTCGGAAGACAATGTTAGCAACGACACGTCTGAAAATTTGGCCTATTAGGGTATGACAGATGATATTATAGCCGAACTACAGGAAAAATATAATTTAAGACCTAGGAACAAAAGTCTCCCAACTATTCCAACAAAAAAGATCTTGCCAAGGGGAAAAACTGATGAGGTCACCCCAAAAGTTGTTGATAAACAGACTGCAAAAACTCACACCGCTGACACGCAACCTGTCCAGTCGAAGCCAGTAGGAACACTCGTTGTGAAAACACAAGATCCTGTAAATGAAAAAAAGTCCGCACCACAAAGAAAAGCCGAAAAGAAAGTAATGGAGGCCCCAAACATAGAAAACGACAAGGCCCTGGGAAATTTTAATCTGGAAAATGAAATAAATAAAATCAAAATTCCTATTCCTCTTGTTGAACTAGCTAAAAATCCCATATACAGAAAAGAAATTGCCAAAATGATTAGCTTTTCTGAAGACGAAATCCAGACCGATGTCATCAACTTAGAAGATGACAAGCCGAACATAGTCTTTGGTCCACATTTCGAAGGTGCGAGAGACACCGTGGCCCCCTTTTATATCACGTTAACCTTGTTTGACCACCTACTCCATAAATATATGCTAGATTCTGGAGCTTCCCACAATGTGATGCCAAAGGCAATTATGGAGAAACTCGGTCTCGAAATCACAAGGCCCTATGGTGACTTATATTCTTTTGATTCAAGGAAATTCAAATGCATAGGCATTATTAAAGACCTGGTGGTAGGTATGGCACAAATACCTGCAAAAAAAATTCTTATGGATGTAGTGGTCGCTGACATCCCTCCGAAGTATGATATGCTATTATCTAGGTCGTGGGGTGCAAAGCTTGGAGGATCTCTCCAGCTGGACATGACATACGCTACAATTCCAGTTTTTGGAGGACAATACACTCGTCTTTACAAAGAGACTAGGTTAGCTTTCACGGTAGGTGATCCACATAACCCAATTAATCATCCTGTTTATATTACTGACCAAGATTTAGGAAATTGTATATTATATATTGATGATGATTTTGAAGTAGATGTAGACAAAAGTTGTATAGAAGAAAACACTGAAAAAGAAGAAATAAAAAAAAATGTATATGGTATGGGTGTATGGAAGATGCATTTTGACGATGCTTCATCTTTCCTTGGAGCTGGAGTTGGGGCACTCCTTGTGGCTCCCGATGATCAATTCATAATCCACTTTTCATATAGGCTTCAATGGAATGTGGATTGTACAAATAATGTATGCGAGTATGAAGCTTTAGTGCTAGGATTAGAAGCCGCTAGGAGGATGAAAATAAAGAAACTCGAAGTCTTTGGGGACGCCGAGTTAATCATAAAACAGGTGAATCGACAGTACCAGGCCAAACATCCTAGGTTGAGGTCCTATAGGAATTGTGTCTGGGATTTGATCAAGAATTTCTTTTCCTCTGTGAATGTTCATTTCGTCCCAAGGACTGAAGACCAACAAGCTGATGCATTAGCCAAAGCAACATCAACTTTCACACCTCTTACCGCGTTTAAATTAAAGTATCACATACAAATTAGACATCGACCTTCAATACCGAATAACATACAGCATTGGCGAGTCTTTGAGGACGATGAACAACTTCGTAAATTTTTAGAATCAATAGATGAATTTGCAGAAACAAATACTGATCAAGAAAATCAAAATGATCCCATTTGGATCATGCAGGAGGGTGAGGATTGTAAAGAGTTTCACGATAAAATTGCGAATCACTGAATGCTCGTTCTCAAGAATAACCAGATTCCCAAGAGCCTAATTCCCTTGGAAATATTATTCAATCAAAATGATATCCCTTCAAAAACCACCATACAGCCCCAACCTTAAGAGGTTGAGGACTGTGACATAGGAACTAAAGAAAACCCTCGGATGGTAAAACTATCCAAATATCTATCTATAGAAACCAAAAATAAATACACGGAGTTGCTTAGAAAGTACAAAGATGTTTTCGCTTGGTCGTATGAAGAACTAAGAACCTATGACACCTTTGTGATCGAACATAAGATACCCCTGAAGCCTGGTGTCAAACCCTTTAAACAAAAACTCCGACAAATCAACCCCATCTTATTCCTGTTATCGAACGGGAAGTCAAAAAACTCCTCGATGCAAAGATAATTGTACCACTGAGATATTCCGATTGGGTAGCAAACATGGTTCCAGTTAGGAAGAAAAACGGGGAAATTAGACTGTGTGTCGATTTCAGAAATCTTAATAAATCCTCTCTAAAAGATAATTATCCCCTACCTGAAATGGATCACGTTTTAGAAAAAGTGGTAGGAGCTAATAGGATGTCGATGATTGGCAGATTTTCAGGTTGTAATCAAATTGCCATCAACAATCACGATAAAGAAAAAACAACCTTTACCACTCCTTGGGGTACATTTATGTATGATAAGATGTCGTTTGGTTTGATGAATGCAGGTGCTACTTTTCAACGGGCAATGGATATTGCTTTCGTTGGCGAACGGGACAAATTTGTAGTTATCTATTTGGATGACCTAACTTTTTTTTCTAAATCGGATGAAGATCATCTGATACATCTCAAGCAGACATTTGTGAAATGCCGCAGGTTTGGTCTGTCCTTAAATCCTAAAAAGTCTCACTTCGCTATGCAAGAAGGCAAGCTTTTGGGTCATATTGTATCTCGAGATGGAATTAGAATTGACCCTAAAAGAGTTGAAGCTATAGATACAATACGTATTCCTAGGAATGTGAAGGAAATTCAGTCATTCTTAGGAAAAATAATTTTTTTGAGAAGATTTATTCCAAACTTTGCTGAAATCGTGAAATTGATCATAGATATGCTCAGGAAAAACAACGAAGTGAAATGGACAACGGAAGCTAAAGCATCCTTTGCACGCATCAAGAAGGTTATAAGCAAGGCACCTGTACTAGCGAGCCCTGATTATCTCAAGGATTTCCTTATTTTCTCATTTTCTTCTGAACACACACTCGCCGCGATTCTCCTTCAGAAGAACGAAGAAGGTTTCGAGCAACCGATAGCCTTCTTTAGTAAAAGTCTCCGAGATGCTGAACTCAGATATAATATAATGGAAAAACAAGCATATGCTATGGTAAAAGTGTTAAAGGCTTTCAGAACCTATGTTTTTCATTCTAAGGTGATTGCATATGTACCCACTAGCTCCGTAAAAGATATTTTGGTTAAGGCAGACAATGATGGCAAAAGAGGATGATGGCTTGCCAAAATTCAAGAGTTCGACTTGGAGATAAAACCAACAAATTAGTAAAGGGGCAAGGCTTAGCTAAACTCTTAGCTGAATCCAATTTCAGAGCTCTCGGGATAAACAACTCTCAGGGGGAGGAAGAGTGGGTAAACGTGAATGAACTTGAGGATCAAATAGCTGAAAACCGAATTGAAGAGAAATTTGCTTCATCAAATTGGTACAAGGACATAGTATCCTACTTGTTGACATTGAAATGCCCAAGTGACTTGTCCCCATCCAAAGCCATAACGCTGAAGCTGCATGCGGTCAAGTATTGTATTTCCGAAAAACAATTGTATTGGAAGGACCCGCTTGGCTTCCGCTTGGTCTGTCTGGTCGAATCAGAAATAGGAAAGGTCATAAGCCAATTTCACGAAGGAGTGTGTGGAGGACACCACGCCTGGAGAGCTACGGCTTATAAGATCCTGAGGGCTGGGTATTATTGGCCCAAACTTTTCTCAGATGTCAATGCCAAGGTATGAGCTTGCAGCCCTTGCCAATTTTTTGTAGGCAAACATAAAATCCCAACAATGCCATTGATTCCGGTCAAAACAGAAGCTCCTTTTCAACAATGGGGATTAGATTTCACAGGCGAAATTAATCCTCATTCTAGTGCTCAACACAGATGGATCCTGACCACTACAAACTACTTCACCAAATGGGTGGAAGCTATTCCAACGAGAAAGGCTATTGATTCAGTGGTAATAGATTTCTTAGAAGAAAATATTTTGTCTAGGTTTGGTTGTCCCAGAAAGATAGTCATAGACAACGCATAGGCTTTTAAATCTATGGCTATGGTCAGTTTTTGCCAAAAATATAATATTGTGCTCGGTCACTCCACATCATACTACCCTCAGGGAAATGGTCTGGCCGAATCTTCAAACAAGAGCTTAATTAGTATAATTAAGAAAGTGTTAAGCGAAAATAAAAAGTCTTGGCATGTGCATTTGAAATACGCTATGTGGGCAAATCGGATAGGCACGAAAAAGTCTATTGACACTTCTCCCTTCCAAATGGTATACGGGACAGATGTATTGTTGCCTATAAACCTAACACTTCCTGTAATGAAACTGTGGCAAGATGAGAAGGAAGAACCAAATCCTGTCACGAGAAGGATAAATCAACTGATTGAAGTTCAACAACACAGGGCGGTGGTGGATGAAAGGCTGCAGAAATATCAGGATGACATGAAAGTGTTATTCGATTGTAAAGCCAAAGACAAGAATTTTCTCCCCGGAGATTTAGTTTTGAAATGGGATGCTAGGAAGGAGTATTCGGGAAAAATGGTAAATTCGATCACATCTGGTACAGACCATTCAAGGTTGCATCTCTTGAAGGAAAGAATTCATTTCTGCTAGAAAATTTGGATGGTAAAATCCTGAACGCCCCCGTCAATGGGCGTTTTTTAAAACATTATATGGAATAATTGATTTCCAGAATTCCCATTGTATATACCGTTTTGTTTAAGTTTTTTATTTCATAATTTTTTTAGGGAAGTCTACTTTCATTCTGTAAATAAAGAAAAATAAAATAAAATTAGTTTATGTCTCTTTTAGAAATAAGGATACAAAATTTTGAATGTATCCAATTCCTTAAAAACTCTCATACTTTTCATATTGTTCTTTCACAATATTCTGGCTGACAGCCCGACAAGTAAAAGTAGCAAACAGACAACCTTAAAGCGGGAGATAAATTTGGCAAAAATAGGTGATAGATAAGATTTTTTGTTATTTCAAAAAGAGAATGAAAATGGTAAGGCAAAGGTGTGAGTCCCAACAAAGTTTATTTTGTGAAAACAAATATTTTGTATCAAAAAGTGCGTTGATTATCTCGTAGGTTTGATAGGTCAATAAAAATAAAAATAAAAATAAAAATGTTTTCAAAATGTAAGCCTTAAGGGTTTCACTTAGAACAAGATAAGAGGTAAATACAGTAAAAATCTTTAAGAGAGAGTTCCAAGAGTTGGGTTTAATTTATAACCTCTGTTTTTCGACTTCCAGATCGTTCTACATCCCCTCTTTCTACCCTTAGTTCAGAATCAAGCTTCTTTTTCAGGTTTCCCATAGAGGGAGAAGAGATTACATCTTAACTTTTGAAATTGAAAAACAGTTCTTAATTAGTAAGACTAGTCCTCATATCTCTTACTCTTCGACTAAACATGGTTATGCTTAGGCCGATCCTGACTCTCCTAGGTCTCTTAACAATTTTTCTGAGGATTTAAGCTTGCTCAAAGGAAGACCCCTAAAATTATTCTCCCCTTTTTTCTCTGCAGACTAAGGTGTTTTGAAAGTTGAGAAAAGGTTGGTCTAGAGTAATCAAAATAGGTTGACAAACCTCCATTGAAATTTTTACACAGATACCACCACTGGTATATTAAGTATCATTGATTGCCCCCACTTCGTATTCATAAAGTAAATATAAGACAGATGGTGAAAGGAAATTCATTTAAATGATTGCCCTCGTCTAGTATAAAAAGACAGATAACTTCACCAGGGTACTGAACAGGCTCGCTAGCAGTGAAGCAATATCTAAGGTTAAATGTATAATTAACATTCGAAGCGGTGAAAGGAAATTTAGTAAAAAGGGACAGATAACTTCACCGAGGTATTGAACAGGCTCGCTGGTAGTGAAACAATATCTGAGGTATCTGTAAGGTTGTCATACCTAAATACCATTCTATTCTAGTTACTAGTTTTTTCGAAACCGGATCTACATCCCAAGTCCAGACATGGCTCCCCAATTAAAAATATGAATTTTGCTTCGTTTGATGCAAGCCAAAAGTCACAAATCTGTTGAGTTTCCTAAGATTATTTTGACCTTCTTAATGCTAACTTAATTTCAGTAATGAGAAGGAGAAGATCATGAATGAGACCACAACTGAGTTTACAACAAATGAGAACTTTGAAAAGATTTTCAGAAGTAAAAATGAAATCTCTTTTTTCCTCTGTATCCCCTTCCTTAGCAATTTCTGCAGGGATAAACCCTTGACCCCATTCACCCAATGAAGGCACTAAGTCTACATGTTCTCCTCGTCCCACAAGGAGACGAGGTCCCCAGTTGGAGCCTATGTTGAAACAATTCTTAAATTTTTTTATCCCTAAGACCTAAACTTTCCTTTTTCGGGTTTCGACTTTTCATAAAACAGAAGTTTCATTAACATTCCCAAACACACGGTACCTATTTCTCGAAGAACTCAATTATTTAAATAATAAAAGGAAAAAAACCTAAAAGTATTATAAGAATCCCGACGCATTTTCTATAAAATTATTTTAATCATGATAAGCTTTAAAACTAACGGATTTAAGGTTAACTTTAAAGAGTTTTCAGGATTCGGGGTTTGCTGAAAACATATTTTTCAATACAAATTGATTCGCGAAATCCCGATCCCCGATTTCCCGAAATAAAGAGAGTTAGTTTAAATGCTAATTTATTAATTCTCTAACACAAAAAGTTAAGGCTTAAGTTAATCATTTCGTGAGTTCGGGATTCGGGGTTCAGTGATAACACATCTCTTGTCAAAATGATCCATGAAATCCCGAATCGCGAAATCTCGATCCATAATTTGTGTTAAACCGAAGTAACTCTGTTTTGTCCTTAACCCTGATTAGTTAATTAATTAAGATGAATTTAAGTTCTATTTTTAAAACACGTCGCGATTTCGCAACTTCGGAAATCGGGATTCGTCAATGACATACTTCTTGCCAAAATGATCCTCTAAATCCCGAAACGCTAAATATCAATCAATCACTTTGCTAAAATGTTTAAGTCTTAATTAACACGTCGCGATTTCGCGATTTCGGAGATCAAATTTCATCGATGACATACTTCTCGACAACACGATCCCCGAAATCCCGAAAAACAAAATCTTCAGTCTTAATATATGATTAGCACCAATTAACCTTTTCCCAAAGCATGATTAATGATAATCATTTTTTAAGGTTTCGTTCATGTTTCAGTTTCCGATTGAGTAAAATGTCCCGAGTTTTCTTTAAAAATCCAAAGGCGCTAAAATACGGACATTTAAATAATGAATCAATGGTGATACGTGGTACTAATGCATATCTCAATAAAATATCTTCCGCATTAAATGCCTTGAATTCTTGTCAGCTGCGTCAATCCCGTCACTTTTAAATGAATTAAAAGAGCATTTGAATGTCTGTGTTTTCATTTTATCAAGCGCAAGAAAAACTCAGCTGAGCTCATTCATTCATTTTCTATGACAGGTTTTCCATTTAACGTAAAGTCATGGCACTGAAAAAGGCACCGAAGAAGAGTGAAGATCCACAGGAAGGAGATATCATCTCCGACACCACGCCACACGCTATAGACTCCATTAAATCTTGGACTCAAATTTCTGAATTTCTGGAATGTGAACTCAAGAATGCTCATCCTGATTCTGAGAATCACTATCGGGACATAGCTGAATCAGAGCTTCATAAGATCGTTGTGCGCCATGGGCTCGTGGTATACAATGATATGATCAATTGGGCCCTCGAAAAGGTTTATATCCCGACGAGGAACATCTTAAACGATCAAGGAGTCATCGTCGACTCATTCAGGCTAGAACATATACAAGTAATGTATAAACTCTCGCCAAATCCTAAACATACTTTTAATGCCGAGTTTTTAGCAGAGTTTCAGAGGAAATAATGCACTGAGGTAGACCAGACTTATCCTGATATGATTAGAGAATGGTGGAGGCGTCCATCAAAATTTAGAGCCGGTACCCATGGGGTTTATGCTACAACATCCTTGAATGAATACATGGTCTACGTAGCCATTATGCTATGTAGACTTTTCGGGAGAAAAGATCCCTGCCATTTTCATGCAGATTGGGTGCCCTTTTTAGAAGAAGCTTCAGAAGGGT
>ML808942.1:107413-121890 GCA_009831015.1 Picea engelmannii | reverse complement strand
GAGCTACAAATCAGATTTGGATGATGAAATTGATGAGGGCTTTTTGTTGAGGTTGGTGCATGGTTGATGCACTTGTTTAAGGTACAAGTTGATTACAGGTTGGTGCATGATCGATGCACTTGTTTATGGTACAGGTTGATTACAGGTTGGTGCATTGTTGATGCACTTGTTTATGGTACAGGTTGATTACAGGTTGGTGCATGGTTGATGCACTTATTTATGGTACATGTTGATTACAGGTTGAGGTACAGGTTGATGCATGGTTCAGACTTATTGGTACAGGTTTACAGCAGTATATCTCACAGTGATAGTGTGACAGTGGTTCGATCATTCTACTTCTACTTTAGGGTGGCAGGACGGGGCAAGTAAAGGTGGTTGTAGCCACCTTCCGGTTGTAGCTGGAGGACATTGGGGGTTGTAGCCTCCTTCTGGTTGTAGCCAAAGATTTGGGGAGTTGGAGCTTCCCTTAGGTTGTAGCCTGAGAAACTAGGAGTTTGGAACCTCCTTCCAGTTGCAGCTGGAAAAAAAAGGAAGTTGGTGCTTCCAATGAATGTAATTCTTCAAGACATATAAGAAAAAGCATTCCGCGGTTTTCTCCCGATTTGGGTTTCCACGTAAAACACTGGTGTACTGTGCATGTGTGTGATTGTTTATTTATTACTGCTCATTATTGGATAATAATTCTACATTGATATAACATTTGGAGAAAAAGGATTATAATTATGTTATTACTGATTCACCCCCCCTCTTAGTAATCCAACACTTGGAAGTCCCATTACCTCCTTGACTCCATTGCAATCCACTTATGGAAACCCCCACGAGGAAGCTCTGTATGTTAGTGATCTGGAACCAATTTCTAGGGATGATATTCCTTCATCAGATTATTTTTTCAGTAAAAAGAGAAGGGCAATCTTGAAACAGGAAATCCATCCAAGAGGAGATGGGATGGTTAAGAAGCATAGGGTAATTATAGATGGAAATAAACTTAAAGATGGAGTATTTGCCACAGAGATAGCAGACACAATGGGAGCTTTAGCGTCGACAAATTTATATTCTATGGGCAGTTTGACAACCATGTTGGAACAAAAAGACCAAACAAAAGATCAACTATAGGGTAAATTGAAAGAAACTGAAAGAAATATCAGTTGGGGAATAAAAAAGGGTCTAGAACAAGCTAGATTAAAAGATATTCAAGAGATTCAGAAAATGAAAACAAGCTTAGAGGAAGCAAATTAGATAATACAGGTCACCCAACCACAGGTCCTAAAGCAGGAAGAAACAAATAAAAAATTACAAGATAAGATTTGTTCTATTTCAAATCAAATGGTAGAACTTGAAATTTTCCAGGCTCAGGTATTGGGAATACATTTGAAAATAGAGGAGGAACAACAGAAAGTGTTTTTAAATCTGGAAGTTGTCCAGAATTACTTTCAGGAAACAAATAAATATTTGGAGAATGTTCTCCAGAAAGAAAGAGAAGTGAAAGTGGCCAAAACGACTTTCCAAAAAGCAGTAGCCCTTTCAACAAAGGAAGAGGTCGGAAAGATTCAGAAACTATCCATTTCAGAACAAGTTAAAGGAGATGTAATACTCAAAGTGTGGGAAGCAGACCTGGCCGAAAATAAAAGAATAACCAGAGATGTCAATGATGATTGTTAAGGGATTTTTGATTTCTTAGAAAAGACTTCATTGAATATTGGAAAAAATGATTGTCCTGGGTTATTAGGAGAGATTAACATTGTCAAGCACCAGCCAAGGTTAAAGGAATATTTGGAGGAAATGAAGGTAGAGATCCCAAAAATTAAGGTAATTAATATCTCCGAAATCGACAAGTGGATGGTGATACCGAACTTAAAGTTGCAAACTGTTAAGTTCACAAGGAAGATAATAGAAGATCGTTTGCCCGAATTACAGAAAAGATTCTTCATATTTGAGGCAAAAGAGATACCAGACGTTCCCAGAGTTTTGGTGAAGTTTTTGGGAAAATATATTCGCTGTCTTGAGGAAAAAGAAGGAAGTTCATCAATACAAACATAAAAGTACTCTTTTGAATATTTTCATCATTGGAATTTAGAAAAGAAATGTAAACGGTTTGACATGATTCATCCATGTAACTGTAGTCTTAGAAAGTTGGTTAATCACCAACGCGAAAATATTTGATGATCATGTATAAATATATTTTGAGAGGACTGAGAAAGGGCTTTTGGTTTTTTGAGAGAGCCGATTGTATTAAAAGTTTTCCAATCCACTATGATATACGATATAGACGAGATTTTTAATCCTGCCAACTTGTAGCTATGTGTTCTTTAACCTTGTTTGCCATATTTTCCTATGTTTCTATTTAAATGTCTTTCTAATGAATGATCAATTTGAAGTTTATTTTATACATCTTTTATAGTTTAGATTGATTTGGTTATCAAGTTATTTACAACTTTTCCTCTGAAATTGCTATCAGTAATTTTAAGACCTGTGGATCATTTGAACCATGATATTTAACACTTCATTAGAAATCTCGTTTTCTTCTTTATTTCCTATTACAATATGAGATTCTTTGTTGATTAAAGCCTCATATTTTTCAATAGTATTTCTTCGTTATTTTACGATTCTCAAATTGTTTCAAGTCCAGGAAACGACCTCAACTGTATTTATGTTATTATTTTGAATTTCGAAACTATTTTTCCTATTCTCATCTCTTAAAAAACCGAAGTAACAATTTATCGAATTCTTTCACAACTAAATAAAATTTTATTCCTCATGACTGTCCCAAATAGCATACAACCCAATATAGAACCTGGTCTCCAAGATCAAACTAATATTGCTCTAAACCTATTTAATACCATTATGCAAACAACGACTAACTGGGTTGAATTAGAACGTTCATGGGCTGCTATTGAGAGGGATATCAGCATCCAAGAACAACGGGAGGCTAGACAAAGACAGTTGAGAAACTGATTCTGCTTTACCCTTCTTTTGATTCTTATCCTTTAATTAACTTTACCTTTATGGATGCCTTGACGGTATACTTTACAGCCTTAAAATATAAACTCAGGAACAACATCTTTTTGGCGCCACTGCTGGGGACGAAGAAACGAATCTATTCCCTGTGAAGAACGACATCGACAATTTCTTTCTTTGATAGTGAACAAGGATAGAAAACCTTCTAAGGCTACTTTTATTTTTTCACTTGGCGACTCCACGATAAGTAAACTGGCTATTAGCCAAAAGAACACTAGAAAGAATCCAGACAGCAAGGAGACCTCGCCAGTCTCCAATCCGGAAAAGATATTAAAATCACGAAGATCACTTAGACAAGTCTTTTTACCCATACATACTATTTGTCAGCCTAACTTTACGCAGTTGAACGTTTTGGAAACACTTGAAAGATCTGTCTCGCTTCCCCTCTCATATGATACGTTCTCTTTTCCTGAGGTTTTCTCCCCAGATTTCTGAGAATCCTCTCCTCACGCATTCCGAGCTTCAACCTCAAATCTACCAATGGCCGCCCAAGGAGATGCTGGAGCTGGAGGTGGTTCCCCAGGAGGACCAGCAGGTGGTCAAGTACCGCTTCCTAGAATCTTCGTTAAAGTAGCTGCTAGATATGCTCCCGTTGTCCTCCTAGTTCCCCTACACGATCTCTCTGAAAATTATATGAAAAGCCTTCTGAAATTTACAGGGAAAGGGGATTTGACCACCCAAGAACATATAAACTTCTTTGACCAATTTGCCGGCATCCTCGGAATAGAACACAAAGATGTCTATTCTAGACTCCTCGTTTAGACTTTCGAAGGACAGGTGAGGACCTGGTTCCGATCCTTAGCAACCAGATCTCTAATATCTTACGAGGAACTTGAAAGCGCTTTTATTAGATAATGGGGAGAGAGGAAGGACCACCTCTACTACCTGACTGAATTTGGAGCCCTTAGAAAGAAAAATTCAGAATCAGTTCTAGAATTCACACAAAGGTTCAACATGTTGTATAATAAAATCCTGGTTGAGGTCAAACCTTCATAACCCACAACAAAGGTGACTTTTGCTGGCGCTTTTGATCCCGATTTCGCCTTATTATTGAGAGAAAGGAGATCAACAGATCTCACGAAAATGCAGGATGATGCTCTTGAGATTGAATCGAACATGATGGCATTAGGGAAATTAAAAGCAAAAATAGAAACCGGGAACAAAGAAAATAGGAAATTCAAAGAGCAAGGTGGACCCTCAGGATCGGGGAAATCCTCGGGAGATAAAATAGACGAGATGACTAGAGTAATAAGAAAACTTTCAAATAAGATCTCAAAAATGGAACTAGAGAAATTGAAAAGAGATCATTTCCCCAGGAAGGATTTTAGAAGGAATCTTGATCCTTAGGCCCCACAAAAAATAATTAAAAATGAAGATAAAAAAATCCCAACCCCCTTCAAAAGTGAAAACTTCATTGGAGAGGAAGATCTAGAAGTTTTTGAAGAGCTAGATGAGGATATTAATAATCTTGCCGACGATAATAAATCACCTTATTTATCGAGACAAGATTACAAAAAATCCTTAAATAAAGAAATTACGTCGGAAGACAATGTTAGCAACGACACGTCTGAAAATTTGGCCTATTAGGGTATGACAGATGATATTATAGCCGAACTACAGGAAAAATATAATTTAAGACCTAGGAACAAAAGTCTCCCAACTATTCCAACAAAAAAGATCTTGCCAAGGGGAAAAACTGATGAGGTCACCCCAAAAGTTGTTGATAAACAGACTGCAAAAACTCACACCGCTGACACGCAACCTGTCCAGTCGAAGCCAGTAGGAACACTCGTTGTGAAAACACAAGATCCTGTAAATGAAAAAAAGTCCGCACCACAAAGAAAAGCCGAAAAGAAAGTAATGGAGGCCCCAAACATAGAAAACGACAAGGCCCTGGGAAATTTTAATCTGGAAAATGAAATAAATAAAATCAAAATTCCTATTCCTCTTGTTGAACTAGCTAAAAATCCCATATACAGAAAAGAAATTGCCAAAATGATTAGCTTTTCTGAAGACGAAATCCAGACCGATGTCATCAACTTAGAAGATGACAAGCCGAACATAGTCTTTGGTCCACATTTCGAAGGTGCGAGAGACACCGTGGCCCCCTTTTATATCACGTTAACCTTGTTTGACCACCTACTCCATAAATATATGCTAGATTCTGGAGCTTCCCACAATGTGATGCCAAAGGCAATTATGGAGAAACTCGGTCTCGAAATCACAAGGCCCTATGGTGACTTATATTCTTTTGATTCAAGGAAATTCAAATGCATAGGCATTATTAAAGACCTGGTGGTAGGTATGGCACAAATACCTGCAAAAAAAATTCTTATGGATGTAGTGGTCGCTGACATCCCTCCGAAGTATGATATGCTATTATCTAGGTCGTGGGGTGCAAAGCTTGGAGGATCTCTCCAGCTGGACATGACATACGCTACAATTCCAGTTTTTGGAGGACAATACACTCGTCTTTACAAAGAGACTAGGTTAGCTTTCACGGTAGGTGATCCACATAACCCAATTAATCATCCTGTTTATATTACTGACCAAGATTTAGGAAATTGTATATTATATATTGATGATGATTTTGAAGTAGATGTAGACAAAAGTTGTATAGAAGAAAACACTGAAAAAGAAGAAATAAAAAAAAATGTATATGGTATGGGTGTATGGAAGATGCATTTTGACGATGCTTCATCTTTCCTTGGAGCTGGAGTTGGGGCACTCCTTGTGGCTCCCGATGATCAATTCATAATCCACTTTTCATATAGGCTTCAATGGAATGTGGATTGTACAAATAATGTATGCGAGTATGAAGCTTTAGTGCTAGGATTAGAAGCCGCTAGGAGGATGAAAATAAAGAAACTCGAAGTCTTTGGGGACGCCGAGTTAATCATAAAACAGGTGAATCGACAGTACCAGGCCAAACATCCTAGGTTGAGGTCCTATAGGAATTGTGTCTGGGATTTGATCAAGAATTTCTTTTCCTCTGTGAATGTTCATTTCGTCCCAAGGACTGAAGACCAACAAGCTGATGCATTAGCCAAAGCAACATCAACTTTCACACCTCTTACCGCGTTTAAATTAAAGTATCACATACAAATTAGACATCGACCTTCAATACCGAATAACATACAGCATTGGCGAGTCTTTGAGGACGATGAACAACTTCGTAAATTTTTAGAATCAATAGATGAATTTGCAGAAACAAATACTGATCAAGAAAATCAAAATGATCCCATTTGGATCATGCAGGAGGGTGAGGATTGTAAAGAGTTTCACGATAAAATTGCGAATCACTGAATGCTCGTTCTCAAGAATAACCAGATTCCCAAGAGCCTAATTCCCTTGGAAATATTATTCAATCAAAATGATATCCCTTCAAAAACCACCATACAGCCCCAACCTTAAGAGGTTGAGGACTGTGACATAGGAACTAAAGAAAACCCTCGGATGGTAAAACTATCCAAATATCTATCTATAGAAACCAAAAATAAATACACGGAGTTGCTTAGAAAGTACAAAGATGTTTTCGCTTGGTCGTATGAAGAACTAAGAACCTATGACACCTTTGTGATCGAACATAAGATACCCCTGAAGCCTGGTGTCAAACCCTTTAAACAAAAACTCCGACAAATCAACCCCATCTTATTCCTGTTATCGAACGGGAAGTCAAAAAACTCCTCGATGCAAAGATAATTGTACCACTGAGATATTCCGATTGGGTAGCAAACATGGTTCCAGTTAGGAAGAAAAACGGGGAAATTAGACTGTGTGTCGATTTCAGAAATCTTAATAAATCCTCTCTAAAAGATAATTATCCCCTACCTGAAATGGATCACGTTTTAGAAAAAGTGGTAGGAGCTAATAGGATGTCGATGATTGGCAGATTTTCAGGTTGTAATCAAATTGCCATCAACAATCACGATAAAGAAAAAACAACCTTTACCACTCCTTGGGGTACATTTATGTATGATAAGATGTCGTTTGGTTTGATGAATGCAGGTGCTACTTTTCAACGGGCAATGGATATTGCTTTCGTTGGCGAACGGGACAAATTTGTAGTTATCTATTTGGATGACCTAACTTTTTTTTCTAAATCGGATGAAGATCATCTGATACATCTCAAGCAGACATTTGTGAAATGCCGCAGGTTTGGTCTGTCCTTAAATCCTAAAAAGTCTCACTTCGCTATGCAAGAAGGCAAGCTTTTGGGTCATATTGTATCTCGAGATGGAATTAGAATTGACCCTAAAAGAGTTGAAGCTATAGATACAATACGTATTCCTAGGAATGTGAAGGAAATTCAGTCATTCTTAGGAAAAATAATTTTTTTGAGAAGATTTATTCCAAACTTTGCTGAAATCGTGAAATTGATCATAGATATGCTCAGGAAAAACAACGAAGTGAAATGGACAACGGAAGCTAAAGCATCCTTTGCACGCATCAAGAAGGTTATAAGCAAGGCACCTGTACTAGCGAGCCCTGATTATCTCAAGGATTTCCTTATTTTCTCATTTTCTTCTGAACACACACTCGCCGCGATTCTCCTTCAGAAGAACGAAGAAGGTTTCGAGCAACCGATAGCCTTCTTTAGTAAAAGTCTCCGAGATGCTGAACTCAGATATAATATAATGGAAAAACAAGCATATGCTATGGTAAAAGTGTTAAAGGCTTTCAGAACCTATGTTTTTCATTCTAAGGTGATTGCATATGTACCCACTAGCTCCGTAAAAGATATTTTGGTTAAGGCAGACAATGATGGCAAAAGAGGATGATGGCTTGCCAAAATTCAAGAGTTCGACTTGGAGATAAAACCAACAAATTAGTAAAGGGGCAAGGCTTAGCTAAACTCTTAGCTGAATCCAATTTCAGAGCTCTCGGGATAAACAACTCTCAGGGGGAGGAAGAGTGGGTAAACGTGAATGAACTTGAGGATCAAATAGCTGAAAACCGAATTGAAGAGAAATTTGCTTCATCAAATTGGTACAAGGACATAGTATCCTACTTGTTGACATTGAAATGCCCAAGTGACTTGTCCCCATCCAAAGCCATAACGCTGAAGCTGCATGCGGTCAAGTATTGTATTTCCGAAAAACAATTGTATTGGAAGGACCCGCTTGGCTTCCGCTTGGTCTGTCTGGTCGAATCAGAAACAGGAAAGGTCATAAGCCAATTTCACGAAGGAGTGTGTGGAGGACACCACGCCTGGAGAGCTACGGCTTATAAGATCCTGAGGGCTGGGTATTATTGGCCCAAACTTTTCTCAGATGTCAATGCCGAGGTACGAGCTTGCAGCCCTTGCCAATTTTTTGTAGGCAAACATAAACTCCCAACAATGCCATTGATTCCGGTCAAAACAGAAGCTCCTTTTCAACAATGGGGATTAGATTTCATAGGTGAAATTAATCCTCATTCTAGTGCTCAACACAGATGGATCCTGACCACTACAGACTACTTCACCAAATGGGTGGAAGCTATTCCAACGAGAAAGGCTACTGATTCAGTGGTAATAGATTTCTTAGAAGAAAATATTTTGTCTAGGTTCGGTTGTCCCAGAAAGATAGTCATAGACAACGCATATGCTTTTAAATCTATGGCTATGGTCAGTTTTTGCCAAAAATATAATATTGTGCTCGGTCACTCCAAATCATACTACCCTCAGGGAAATGGTCTGGCCGAATCTTCAAACAAGAGCTTAATTAGTATAATTAAGAAAGTGTTAAGCGAAAATAAAAAGTCTTGGCATGTGCATTTGAAATATGCTCTGTGGGCAAATCGGATAGGCACGAAAAAGTCTATCGACACTTCTCCCTTCCAAATGGTATACGGGACAGATGTAGTGTTGCTTATAAACCTAACACTTCCTGTAATGAAATTGTGGCAAGATGAGAAGGAAGAACCAAATCCTGTCACGAGAAGGATAAATCAACTGATTGAAGTTCAGTAGCACATGGCGGTAGTGGATGAAAGGCTGCAGAAATATCAGGATGACATGAAAGTGTTATTCGATTGTAAATCCAAAGACACGAATTTTCTCCCCGGAGATTTAGTTTTGAAATGGGATGCTAGGAAGGAGTATTTGGGAAAAATGGTAAATTCGATCACATCTGGTACGGACCATTCAAGGTTGCATCTCTTGAAGGAAAGAATTCATTTCTGCTAGAAAATTTGGACGGTAAAATCCTGAACGCCCCCGTCAATGGGCGTTTTTTAAAACATTATATGGAATAATTGATTTCCAGAATTCCCATTGTATATACCGTTTTGTTTAAGTTTTTTATTTCATAATTTTTTTAGGGAAGTCTACTTTCATTCTGTAAATAAAGAAAAATAAAATAAAATTAGTTTATGTCTCTTTTAGAAATAAGGATACAAAATTTTGAATGTATCCAATTCCTTAAAAACTCTCATACTTTTCATATTGTTCTTTCACAATATTCTGGCTGACAGCCCGACAAGTAAAAGTAGCAAACAGACAACCTTAAAGCGGGAGATAAATTTGGCAAAAATAGGTGATAGATAAGATTTTTTGTTATTTCAAAAAGAGAATGAAAATGGTAAGGCAAAGGTGTGAGTCCCAACAAAGTTTATTTTGTGAAAACAAATATTTTGTATCAAAAAGTGCGTTGATTATCTCGTAGGTTTGATAGGTCAAAAAAAATAAAAATAAAAATAAAAATAAAAATGTTTTCAAAATGTAAGCCTTAAGGGTTTCACTTAGAACAAGATAGGAGGTAAACAAAGTAAAAATATTTAAGAGAGAGTTCCAAGAGTTGGGTTTAATTTATAACCTCTGTTTTTCGACTTCCAGATCGTTCTACATCCCCTCTTTCTACCCTTAGTTCTGAATCAAGCTTCTTTTTCAGGTTTCCCATAGAGGGAGAAGAGATTACATCTTAACTTTTGAAATTGAAAAACAGTTCTTAATTAGTAAGACTAGTCCTCATATCTCTTACTCTCCGACTAAACATGGTTATGTTTAGGCCGATCCTGACTCTCCTAGGTCTCTTAACAATTTTTCTGAGGATTTAAGCTTGCTCAAAGGAAGACCCCTAAAATTATTCTCCCCTTTTTTCTCTGCAGACTAAGGTGTTTTGTAAGTTGATAAAAGGTTGGTCTAGAGTAATCAAAATAGGTTGACAAACCTCCATTGAAATTTTTACACAGATACCACCCTTGGTATATTAAGTATCATTGATTGCCCCTGCTTCGTATTCATAAAGTAAATATAAGACAGATGGTGAAAGGAAATTCATATTTACTTGCCCCCATATAGTCCAAAAGAGGATGAAAGGAAATTCATTTAAATGATTGCCCTCGTCTAGTATAAAAAGACAGATAACTTCACCGGGGTACTGAACTGGCTCGCTAGCAGTGAAGCAATATCTAAGGTTAAATGTATAATTAGCATTCGAAGCGGTGAAAGGAAATTTAGTAAAAAGGGACAGATAACTTCACCGGGGTACTGAACAGGCTCGCTGGTAGTGAAACAATATCTGAGGTATCTGTAAGGTTGTCATACTTAAATACCATTCTATTCTAGTTACCAGTTTTTTCGAAACCGGATCTGCATCCCAAGTCCAGACAGGGCTCCCCAATTAAAAATATGAATTTTGCTTCATTTGATGCAAGCCAAAAGTCACAAATCTGTTGAGTTTCCTAAGATTATTTTGACCTTCTTAATGCTAACTTAATTTCAGTAATGAGAAGGAGAAGATCATGAATGAGACCACAACTGAGTTTACAACAAATGATAACTTTGAAAAGATTTTCAGAAGTAAAAATGAAATCTCTTTTTTCCTCTGTATACCCTTCCTTAGCAATTTCTGCAGGGATCAACCCTTGACCCCATTAACCCAATGAAGGCACTAAGTCTACATGTTCTCCTCGTCCCACAAGGAGACGAGGTCCCCAGTTGGAGCCTATGTTGAAACAATTCTTATTTTTTTTTATCCCTAAGACCTAAACTTTCCTTTTTCGGGTTTCGACTTTTCATAAAACGAAAGTTTCATTAACATTCCCAAATGCACGGTACCTATTTCTCGAAGAACTCAATTATTTAAATAATAAAAGGCAAAAGACCTAAAAGTATTATAAGAATCCCGACGCATTTTCTATAAAATTATTTTAATCATGATAAGCTTTAAAACTAACGGATTTAAGGTTAACTTTAAAGAGTTTTCAAGATTCGGGGTTTGCTGAAAACATATTTTTCAATACAAATTGATTCATGAAATCCCGATCCCCGATTTCCCGAAATAAAGAGAGTTAGTTTAAATGCTAATTAATTAATTCTCTAACACAAAAAGTTAAGGCTTAAGTTAATCATTTCGTGATTTCGGGATTCAGGGTTCAGTGATAACACATCTCTTGTCAAAATGATCCACGAAATCTCGAATCGCAAAATCTCGATCCATAATTTGTGTTAAACCGAAGTAACTCTGTTTTGTCCTTAACCCTGATTAGTTAATTAATTAAGATGAATTTAAGTTCTATTTTTAAAACACGTCGCGATTTCACAACTTCGGAAATCGGGATTCGTCAATGACATACTTCTTGTCAAAATGATCCTCGAAATCCCGAAACGCTAAATATCGATCAATCACTTTGCTAAAACATTTAAGTCTTAATTAACACGTCGCGATTTCGCGATTTCGGAGATCAGATTTCACCGATGACATACTTCTCGACAACACGATCCCCGAAATCCCGAAAAACAAAAGCTTCAGTCTTAATCTATGATTAGCACCAATTAACCTTTTCCCAAAGCATGATTAATGATAATCATTTTTTAAGGTTTCGTTCATGTTTTGGTTTCCAATTGAGTAAAATGTCCCAGGTTTTCTTTAAAAATCCAAAGGCGCTAAAATACGGACATTTAAATAATGAATCAATGGTGATACGTGGTACTAATGCGTATCTCAATAAAATATCTTCCGCATTAAATGCCTTGAATTCTTGTCAGTTGCGTCAATCCCATCACTTTTAAATGAATTAAAAGAGCATTTGAATGTCTGTGTTTTCATTTTATCAAGCGCAAGAAAAACTCAGCAGAGCTCATTCATTCATTTTCTGTGACAGGTTTTCCATTTAACGTAAAGTCATGGCACCGAAAAAGGCACCGAAGAAGAGTGAAGATCCACAGGAAGGAGATATCATCTCCGACACCACGCCACATGCTATAGACTCCATTAAATTTTGGACTCAAATTTCTGAATTTCTGGAATGTGAACTCAAGAATGCTCATCCTGATTCTGAGAATCACTATCGGGACATAGCTGAATCAGAGCTTCATAAGATCGCTGTGCGCCGTGGGCTCGTGGTATACAATGATATGATCAGTTGGGCCCTCGAAAAGGTTGATATCCCGACGAGGAACATCTTAAACAATCAAGGAGTCATCGTCGGCTCATTCATGCTAGAACATATACAAGTAATGTATAAACTCTCGCAAAATCCTAAACATACTTTTAATGCCGAGTTTTTAGCAGAGTTTCAGAGGAAAGAATGCACTGAGGTGGACCATACTTATCCTGATATGATTAGAGAATGGTGGAGGCGTCCATCAAAATTTAGAGCCGGTACCCATGGGGTTTATGCTACAACATCCTTGAATGAATACATGGTCTACGTAGCCATTATGCTATATAGACTTTTCGGGAGAAAAGATCCCTGCCATTTTCATGCAGATTGGGTGCCCTTTTTAGAAGAAGCTTCAGAAGGGTATGCTTTTAACTGGAGTAAGATTTTGTTGGATAACCTAACACAAGAAATCTCAAACTACAAAGTTGCAAAATCAAAGGGACAATCAGTGGCCTTTTACGTGTCAGCATACATTATGGATGCAATCTGCTATGTGACTCCTTTTCCCTTAATGATTTGGAGTTAGAACATAACCTGTCCAGAACCCATTCATGAATATCATTCTGCCGTTTGGGAAGAAAATTTTAAGGATGCATTTTATGAAATTTTTCATTTTTTTATAATTCCGATGCATAAAATATTTTTTGAATGCGAACCCCCTCGCATTTCCGATACAGTCACAGAAAATCTTAAAGCAATAGCCGACTGGTTTATTGACGAGAATTTCTCCTACATTAGGGTTTATGGTTGTTGTATTCCCCCTCATGCACTCCCTAAATTCATACCGGACAGATTGATGTGTAGAGAGGTAGCCCACCAGATAGTAAAAGGCGACATTGGATTAGAGCTAAAGGCAGCTCAGAAGAAGTCATGGCCAACTTTCCCTATACATGTCGGGAAATTTTCATTACTAAATCTAGGCCATTCTAAAGTAGAGGCTGAATCACTAGAAGAAGTAAAATTGGTAGATATTGAACACAGAAAGCATGACCCCTATCAATTAATAAGCAAACATTTGATGCATTGAAATTTAAAAGCCTATGAGCATGAAACATCTGTTTATGATGATGTATTTAAGGAGGTTAAATCCTATGAAGAGGTATTGAACAGAGTACATGCCCTGCCACCTGACACATAGATTGGTTTCGCGTCATTCCAGAGCCATAGGTGAAGTTGTTTACCCAAAAGTTTGCAGGGCGAAGCTACGACCCCACCTCCAGAACAGGAAGGGCCTCCCCCAGGTTTTGAAACAAATATACAGGACAAAGCAATTACTAAAGGCAAGATGAAGGATACTGGAATACCTTCACAAGACACATAAATTTCTCAGACAAAAGAATCAAAGACAGGGAAGGGAAAGGAGCTAGAAACATCCCCATAAATCCCTAAGGATGTCCCAGAAAAGACAGGAGGAACAACATCGACAGAACTTGGAAGTCCCATTACTTCTTTGACTCCATTGCAGTCCACTTATGGAAACCCCCACAAGGGGGCTCTGTATGTCAGTGATCTGGAACCAATTTCTAGGGATGAGATTCCTTCATCAGATTATTTTTTCAGTAAAAAGAGAAGGGTAATCTTGAAACAGGAAATGCATCCAAGAGGAGATGGGATGGTTAAAAAGAATAGGGTCATTATAGATGGAAAGAAACGATGGAGAATTTTCCACAGAGATAGTAGGCACGATGGGAGATTTAGCGTCGGCAAATTTATATTATATGGGTAGTTTGACAACCATGTTGGAACAAAAAGACCAAACGATAGATCAACTACAGGGTAAATTGAAAGAAACTTAAAGAAATATCAGTTGGGGAATAAAAAAGGGTCTAGAAGAAGCTAGATTAAAAGATATTCAAGAGATTCAGAAAATGAAAACAAGCTTAGAGGAAGCAAATCAAATAATACAGGTCACCCAGGCACAGGTCCTAAAGCGGGAAGAAACAAATAAAAAATTACAAGATAAGATTAGTTCTATTTCAAATCAAGTGGTAGAACTTGATATTTTCCAGGCTCAGGTATTGGGAATACATTTGAAAATAGAGGAGGAACAACAGAAAGTGTTTTTAAATTTGGAAGTTGTCCAGAATTACTTT
>ML808942.1:85923-106931 GCA_009831015.1 Picea engelmannii | reverse complement strand
AGAAAGGGATTTTGGTTTTTTGAGAGAGCCGATTGTATTAAAAGTTTTCCAATCCACTATGATATACGATACAGACGAGATTCTGAATCCTGCCAACTTGTAGCTATGTGTTCTTTAACCTTGTTTACCATATTTTCCTATGTTTCTCTTTAAATGTCTTTTTAATGAATGATCAATTTGAAGTTTATTTTATACATCTTTTATAGTTTAGATTGATTTGGTTATCAAGTTATTTACAACTTTTCCTCTGAAATTGCTATTAGTAATTTTAAGACCTGTGGATCATTTGAACCATGATATTTAACACTTCATTAGAAATCTCGTTTTCTTCTTTATTTCCTGTTACAATATGAGATTCTTTATTGATAAAAGCCTCATATTTTTCAATAGTATTTATTCGTTATTTTACGATTCTCAAATTGTTTCAAGTCGAGGAAACGACCTCAACTGTATTTATGTTATTATTTTGAATTTTGAAACTATTTTTCCTATTCTCATCTCTTAAAAAACCAAAGTAACAATTTATCGAATTCTTTCACAACTAAATAAAATTTTATTCCTCATGACTGTCCCAAATAGCAGACAACCCAATATAGAACCTGGTCTCAAGATCAAACTAGTATTTCTCTAAACCTATTTAATACCATTCTGCAAACAACGACTAACCGGGCTGAATTAGAACGTTCATGGGCTGCTATTGAGAGGGATATCAACATCCAAGAACAACGGGAGGCTAGACAGAGATAGTTGAGAAACTGAATCTGCTTTACCCTTCTTTTGATTCTTATCCTTTAATTACCTTTACCTTTACGGATGCCTTGACGATATACTTTACAGCCTTAAAGTATAAACTCAGGAACAACACTCATCAACACTTTAGCCCAAGTATTGGACCTTATTCATGCCAAAGGATCACTTTTCCAAGTTGGCATAGAGCTTGTGCTGCCTTAGAGTGCTTAAAACCTACTGAAGATGTTGCATGTGCTCCTCCCAAGTTATTTTGAAGACGGGGATGTCATCCAAATATACCACCACAAAAGAGTTGGTTAAGGGTCTCAATACATCATCCATCAACCTCATGAAAGTGGCTGGTGCATTTGTTAAGCGAAAGGGCATGACCAACCATTCGAAGAGACCTTCTTTAGATTTGAAAGTTGTCTTCCATACATTAGTTGGTTCGATGGGAACTTGGTGGTAGCCAGACTTTAGGTCAATCTTGTTGAAGAAATTTATCCCCTTGAGTTGGTCAAGAAGATCATTAATTTGGAGAATTGGTTACTTGTTCATGACTGTGATTTTGTTTAATGCTCTGTAATCAATGCAGAGCCGCCAGGTCTTGTCTTTCTTTTACACTAGTACAATCGAGCTTCTGCAAGGGGAGGAGATGGGTTTGATGTGACCCTTTTGAAGAAACTCTTGGATCTAACGCTTGATTTCATCATTTTCCATTAGCGAGCGACGATAGACTGGTCCATTAGGCAGAGGTGCACCAGGGGTTAGATCAATTGGATTCTTGACTTGGCAGTGCATCGGTACCTCAGTGGGTGAGGAGAAGATGTCTCTATACTCTTGCACGATCCCATCCACTTGCTTCTACTGCAAAGAGAGGCTCTGTGTAGAGGCCACATATATGGTGACGACATTCTGCTTACTGTGAGCAGGGATCACAAAGAAGACGAACTTCCTGGTCTGTGAAATGACCTTATTGCATTGCTTAGTAGAGATTAAATAAATAGTGTTAGGAGGCACTACCTCCGGTATCATGTACAATTATGTACCCAAAGTAATAATAACACTACAGGGTCATCCCAAAGGGGTTGGATCCAATGGTGAAAAGAAAGGATTTTTTCATCGATGGGCACGGTTTAATTTTCATGAGGGCCTAACCTGGAGCCACGAGGGACCTTGAGGTAGTGGTCGAATGTGTGGTTGGAGTTAGAGATACTACATTAAATGGTATCGTGACCCGTGCACACATAAGTGGATCAAATCTCACCCCCATGCCCTTCAACTTTTCGTCCCTGAGGTGTGGGATAGTCAGTTACAGAGTGTGCCGTTAAGGCACTCTGTGATGTTAAAGTCACCGGTTTGAAACCTATGGGGACAAAAAATCCATCCATGTTAAGGGTTGGTGTGGCTTAGGCCGGGTGTAATCCCCATGTGATTTTGATGTCTTAGATGCACCTTAGTCATGGTTTCTCAGCCACAGGCTAGTCCCGCAGGTCACGAACAAACTTGCAAACAAAAAAAAAACACTGCGGGCTCTAGACTCATACACAACATGTCGCTTCCAAAAATTTGGTTGTCCTAAAAGAACATCACAAACTTCAAGGGGAGAAATATCACACCATACCTTGTCCTTGAAGGGTTTGATGTTGTGGGACAGACGACATTGTTGGCTGACGCAAATATATCTTCCTTGGCAAAGCCAACCGATGGTGTAGGGTTGTGGGTGCGTTGTCTTCGACAGGTCTAACCGCTTGATGACCTCTATTGAGATTAGGTTCTTCTGACTACTGCTATTGACAATGAAATGAATCAGAGCCCCCTTTACCCACATCTGTGAGTGAAAGAGGCTTTCCCCTTCCTCTGGTTCTTCTGGTTCACTTGGCTGGAATTTGGTGGTAACGATAGTGGCACTGGGTTCGACATCGATAATCTGCTTCCCTCCTTCTAGATTTGATTCAGATTCATAATCTTCCTTTGACTTCGAAGCTTTTAGCTTGACCACCAGTGACTACATAGAGCGACATTCTTCGGTGTTGTGCCAAGGGATTTTAAATGGTATTCACACCATTTTTTGGTGTCCTTCTTTGACTTCTCATTACCCATCCCGTGTTGCGGCTTGAACTGGTTGTCCTGAGAGTGGCCATATTTGCTCTGTCCCTTGTTTTTTGGGTTGGGGCCACCTTTGCCCTGCTTCGGTTGTGAGGAGTTTGTATATCCAAACTCTCACCTCTTCCACTTAAATTTTTGCTCGATCTTGACAACATATCTATAAGCCGTACCTAATGATGTGATGTCCAGAAAATCCATTTTGTTTGAATGTATCTATGCAGAAAACCACAATATTTGAGCACTAGACATCGTTTAGAGTCTTTGATACCCAATTTGGTGCACAATGTATGGAAAATATTGGTGGAATATGGTACTGTCTGGTCCCTTTCCTGATGTAGGGTGGTCCATCTTGTGTATTAGTCCTCGTAGCTTCCAACAGGGTAGTATTGTTCTTTGATGGAATCCATGAAGGAATCCCACATGGGGGTGACCACAAATATTACAGATTCCTCTATGTCTCTTTGCTCAGAGTAAGTATCCCAACAGTCCTTAACATGGGGGATGACCTTTAGGAGTGCAAAAGTAAACTTTTCCCAATCAGAAAAATTGTGGACCAAAAAATACCCTTCGAGCTGATTGAACCATTTATCTACAACATCTGCATCTATCAGTCCTTCAAATAATGGAATATCAAAATTCACATGTACCTTGAAGGCGGTTCCATGGCCGCCTGATGAATATGAGTCTCCTGTGGGAAGCCGCCGAAGGATCTGTGCAAGGTTGTCCATCATTTCATTCCTTTGTCATGGAAGGGCTTCCTTGGGCAACATTTTAACAGGATCTTCTACTCCATCATATTTATTTTCATCCCCCATGGGTTGTTGTCGAGCTTGGCGTAACCAATCTTGCAAATTCTCAACTGGTTCGAGTCCCAACTTCTTGTACCCAGATCTTGTGTGGTACATGCATGAAGAAAAATAAATGAAGAGTAGACCACTCTGATACCACTGATTCAGATTTATGAGCGGAACAAAATGAACAACAGACTGAATATAATAACACATAGATACGGAGAACAACAACATATGTCCAGTGAACAATAACTTCTATTTAATAAATAAAATAGGTCGAAACTGTAAAACTACAGAATTGAAAACAACTTGCTCGAATGGTGGTAGCTATCTCTGAGAAGAGATGTGGTTGTTATGCGCATTCTTCTGAGAAGAATGATTACAATGAGGCTCCATAGGCCTTTTTAACATAACTCATGAATGTCAAAACCCTAGACATCCAAAAACCTAATCCTAGGAGATGAAACACTAAAAGTTATGTGGGCCCCGATGGGTAAGTTGGTACCCCAACTTCACAGGGTCATAACTTTTGCATACGACCTCCGTTTTAGGTATGCGATAGCCTGTTGGAAAGGTATTTTTGAGAACTACACATTATTCCATCAAACTCTGAATCAATGTACATTTATATTGTGGCAAGCAAAAAAAAACACTATTTACGGCCCCAAACCAACCTTGGAAGTACATAAATATGTACTGACATGAAAAATTCCAAAATAATCTAGTTGGATTATGTGGGTGGCCACAAATCTCCACCTGGAAGCTGTGTAGGGATTCAGACAATCCCGGAAGTGTAGAATCCACAATAAAAAAGAATTATAGAAGAATGTGCTGAACTAAAAACTGTAAAGAGGAGCTAGTTGGAATATTTGGGTGGCCACCAATATCCACCCGGATCATTAAGCAACAAATCTCATATCCTATTTCTTTAGCCATCCCATTAAGCCACTTTCTCCTTTGTAACCCTTAGTGAGGCTGTAAATTGTTCATTTGAAATAGTCCCTTGGTTAGGATCACATGATTTCCACACCTCATTTACTAGATATTGAAAATATTCCTCTTCAATCCATCTAGGATTAAGTTTAAAGGGAGCACCAGGGTTAGGGTTACTAAACTCAATTTCTAGAAAAATAGGGTTAGGATCTGAACCCCTGTTTTGGTCAATTTATGATCTATATTATGCTGAGAATGAGGCATAAATATGACAAGGAAATACACAGAGATATTACAAGAAACACATAGATACAATAATACTCAATTTCTATTAAAGATTGAAATATGTAAAGACTTTAAAAGAAAATATAGAGTGAAATGAACTCGTTAGAATGGTGGCAACTTATCTATGAGAAGAGATGTGATGGGTATGCACATTCACAAGAAGATGATTACAATGAGGCTCCAAAGGCCTTTTTAACATAAAGAATAAATGAGAAATCCCCAAACATCCAAAACCCTAACCCCAGAAGATGAAATGCCAAAAGGTTTATGGAACCCAATGGGGGTAGTTGATACATTAACTTCCCTAGGGCATACATTTGCATACGATCTCCGTTTTGGGCATATGATACCTCATCGAAAAGGTCCAACCAAGGAGTACACATTCCTAACAACCTATTTATAGGCCTCAATTGTCAATTGGGCACTGCCACGTCAAAAAAATGTTGTTTAGGGCCTCAAAACGACCCTTGAAGTTTGGGACCCGAAAAAACTGTAGAAAAACTGCCATAATGGAAACTGTATATTGAGCTAGTGGAATAGGTGGGTGGACACCGATGTTCACCTAGATCATTCCTTTCCCCTTAGGAAGCAATGGTTTCCATTGGGTTGAGTGCTCCCATCAAATGGGGAAACTTCTGCCGAACTTGATGCTTGGTGAGCCACTTTCCTTGGTGTAGTAGCTGCCCTTCTTTGACAACTTGATATAGTTGGATCTTTTATTGGCGGGTTCCCTTAACCTATGTGTCCATGATCCAATCAATAATTTCTTGTTCCATGTAGTCAGGGTTGACCTCTATAGGTGTCAACTGCTCTGCCACCTTCGATGTGTCCAGTAGTGGTGGAAAATATGGCTAAAGGAGGTCCACATTGAATACTGGGTGTAAGCCAAGGAAGGGGGGAATACTTAGCTAAAAAAAATTGTCATCCACGACCTTGGTGATTGTGTAAGGTGCATAATGAAGTGGTCACAACTTTCTATGGGGTCATGTCAAGCGATTTGTCTACAAATGTAGCCAAACCTTGTCTTCCACCTAAAACTTGCGGGGAACCCGGTGCTGGTCATGGCGCTGCTTGTACTTAGCATTGGATTTTTGCAAAATATCATTGACCTATTGGCAGATGTGTTGAATCTGTTTAATGAATTTGGTGGCTTTGTCGACCTAAAATTGAGCATGGGAAGATTCTTCTTGTGTGGATGGAAGGGCAGTGCTACATCAATGGGGCCCAATGGTTGAAAACCCAAGCCCACTTGAAAAGTGTCGTGGTCGGTCGAGCTATGGAGTGATTTTTTGTAGTTGTGTTGGACATAAGGAAGTCTCTCATCCCATGTGTGTGGATGATAAGAGTTGTACATGTGCAATAGGTGCATTATCATCCTATTGACAACCTCTCTCTTCCCATAATTCTAAGGGTGGAAGGTAGTGAATTTGGTGAGCTTGGTGTCTAGCAATGACTAGAGGATCGACTAGAATGTTCTCAAGAATATGTTGTCTCGATTTGATATGACGGTCCATGGTAGTCCGAAGTGTACCCATACATGATAAAAAAAGAGCTTGGCGGTGGCCTCAGCTGTGATAGTCTTCTTGTAGATGATCAAAATGTCCATCTTAGATAATCGATCAACAACCATGAATACACAATCATTTCCATTCTTAGTGGAGGTAAAACCTAACATGTAGTCCATCGAGATCGATTCCCAGGGCCCATCGGGAGTAGGTAGAGGGGTGTAAAATCCTTATTTTTTAATGGTTTGGTTGGCAATGGAGAAATCAGTGTAGGATATGATATAATTACTAACATCCTGTCAAAGCTTCGGCCAATAAAAACACCTTTGTAACAATGCCATTGTCTTATCCATGCCAAAGTGTCCTGCCACCCGATTACAGTGGGCTTCCCAAATCAGTTTCACACACTTGCTTGAAGGAATGCAAAGATGACCCATATGACATAGTAGTCCATCCTAAAGATGGAATTTGACAACGAATGTGCATGTTCCCAACATCTGGTAGATCCTATCTAAGTTAAGATCAATGCCATAGAGTTGGGACCACCCATAGGTCTCATGCCCACAAGAGTCGAGCACCATGGTTAGTGCTAGAACTGGAGGTCGACTGAGGCAGTCAATGACGTGATTGGTGCTCCCTTTCTTATACTTAATGTTGAGGTGAAACTGCTGCAAGTATGTGGACCACTTTTGATGGCATTCATTCTGTAATTTACCTTGTGTCTGGATGAACTGCAGAGGCTTGTGATCCGTATGGATGTCCATCTCCTTCCCTAGAATGTAATGCTTCCATTAGTGGCAGTATTGTACAATAGAATACATTTCTTTGTCATATGTGGGGTAATTACAAATGACATCTCAGAGTATCTCACTATGATAGGCCACTAGATGACCATGCTGATGGAGAACAACACCAACATCGTAACCAAAAACATCGATCTCTATCTCAAATGGTTTTTGTAGATCAGGTAATGTGAGCACCATGCTCATGAATGATTTGGATATTGGTTGGATGAACATGAAAAACATTCTCATCTACAATGTATCTGAGGTATTGGACCTTGTTCATGCTGAAGGAGCATTTCTCTAAGTTAGCATATAACTTGTGTTGTCGTAGAGTGTGGAGGACTCGTTGAATGTGATGGAAGTATTCTACCCAACTCTTTTTGAAGATGAGGATGTCATCCAAATATAAAACCACAAAGGAATAGGTGAAGGGCCACAATATGTCATCCATCAACCTCATGAAGGTGGCAGGGGCATTTGTGAAGCCAAAGGGCATGATCAACCACTCAAAAAGACCCTTTTTAAACTTGAAAGTTGTATTACATACATTAGTCTATTCTATGGGGACTTTGTGGTAGCCGAACTTCATATGAATCTTACTAAAGTACCTGGCCCCTTTGAGTTGGTCGAGAAGGTCATCAATTCATGGATTTGGGTACCAGTTCCTGATTGTGATTTTGTTTAGAGCTCTGTAATCAATACAAAGTCGCTGGGTCCTGTCTTTCTTCTGTACAATCATGATTGGGATTTCAAAAGGTGAGGAGCTTGGTCGAATGTGCATTTTTTAGAGCATCTCTTGGCTCATATGCTTAATTTACTCATTTTCTAGGAAAGATAACTGAACACTATCCTATTAGGCAAAGACGTTCCAAGAGTTATCTCAATTGAATTCTTGACCTGATAGTGTAGAGGCACTCGGTTAGGTGAGGTGAAGATGTCCTGATATTCTTGTACAACTTTTTCCACTTCTTATGAGAGTGAATCAGGAAGAGAACAAATTTTCCAGTTTGGGAGATGAACTTCCTGCACTGCTCAGCTGACACCAGAGAAATTGTGGTAGGTGGAGCTATCTCTGGGATCTTGTACAATTCTCTGTCCATAGTAACAATGACACTATGAGGCCTAGACTCATATAGAACATGATGTTTCCATATATATGGCTAGAATAAAATAACATCACAAAATTCAAGTTGGGCAACATCACATAATACCTCATCCTTGAAGAGCTTGATGCCATAGGGAAAGCGACATTGTTGGCTGAGCCATCCGATTTTGTATGAATGCAGATGTGGTGTCGTTGACAACTAAAAATGACTCATGAACTCTGTTGAGATGAGGTTCTTTTGGATTTCATTATCAATATTTAAATGTAGTGGAACACCCTTAACCCACATCTGCGAGTGAAAAAGGCATTCACCTTCCTCTGGCTCTTCTGGTTCGCTTGGTTGGATCTTGGTGGTAGTGACTATGGCGCTAGGTTTTCATCAATGATTCACTTTTCCTTTTCTGGATTTGACTCTGAGGCTTTCAACCTTTCCACTAATGACTACTTCGAGCGACATTCATTGGTGTTGTGCCAGGGGATTTTATGGAATTCACACCACTTCCCAATGGATTTCTTCGTCTTCCCATTACCTTTCGTTGTTTGCGACTTAGACTGGCTGTCCTGTTGTTGTCCATATTTTATTTGTCCTTTGTTCTATGTGTTGGGGCTTCCTTTTCCCGACTTCTACTATGATGCATTCGTAGATCCAAACTCCCTCTTATTCCTTTGCTTATTTTTTTTCTTGATTTTGACAACATATCGATAAGTGACTCCTAGTGACGAGATGTCTAGAAAATCCATTTTTGTTTGGATGTACCTATGTAGGGCCCCATAGTATTTTAGAAACAAATGTCACTCAGAGTATTTGATACCCATCTTGGTACGCAAGGTATGGAAGGTATTTTTGAACTCCGACACTGTTTGTTCCCTCTCCTGACTCATTGTGGTCCATCTCGTGTATTGGTCGTCGTAGTTTCCATCAAGGTAATATTGTTCCTTGATGGCATCCATAAAAGAATCCCAAGTGGCCTCGATCATAAATATTCTAGACTCCTCTGTGGAGTTTTGGCCACAGTAAGTCTTGCACCAATGTTTGACATGGGGGATTTCCTCAAGGAGCGCAAAGTTGATCTTTTCCCTATTGGAAAAGTTGTGGACATAGAAATAACCTTCTAGTAGATTTAACCACTTTTCCAAAGAATTTGCATCTATCAGACCTTCAAATATGGGAATATCAAAATTGTCTTATACCTTTCTGGGGGTGGTGCCTCCAAAGTGGTCACTTGATGAAGATGCATCTCTTGTTGTTGGCAATTGCTGAAGGATTTGGGCAAAATTATCCATAATCTCATTCCTATATTTCACGAGGACTTCCACGAGAAATGACCTAATATGATCTCCTTCTCCATTGTCTCTCTTTTCTTCCGCCATTGGAGGCCGCTTAGGCTAGAAAGAGCGGTTGTTCTCAAGAGAAACTAGCTCGAGAACCAACTCTCTATACCCTGACCTTGTTAGGGAGATGCACTAAGAACGACAAAGAGTAGACTAGTCTGATACCACTGATCCAGATTATGCTGAGAACGAAATGAAGGTAGAGATATAATAATGAAATACACAAAAATATTGCAAGAAACACATAGATAGATTAATACTCAATTTCTATTAAAGACTTAAATATGTAGAGAATGTACAAGAAAATACAGAGTGAAATGAACTCGCTAGAATGGTGGTAGCTTATCTCTAAGAAGAAATGTGACAGCTATGTCCATTTGCAAGAAGATGATTACAATGAGGCTCCAAAGGCCTTTTTAACATAAAGCATAAATGAGAAAACCCTAAACATCCAAAGTCCTAACTCTGGAAGATGAAACACCAAAAGGTTTCTGGGCCCTAATAGGGGTAGTTGATATGTCAACTTCCCTAGGGCGTAAATTTTGCATACAATATTCATTTTTGGTGATCGATACATCGTCGGAAAGGTCCAAATGAGGAGTACACATTCCAAGTGGCCCAATACAGGCCTCTAACATCTATTGGGCATTTCCACCTCAAAAAAACTTCATTTATGGCCCTGAAAATTTGGGACCCAAAAAACAACAGAAAAACTGCCAATATGGAAACTGTATGTTGAGCCAATGTAAAAGGTGGGTAGCCACTGATATCCACCTGGATCAATTTAGATCTTGTATATACCCACCCCTCAAAGAACAATATCTAAGACCAAGAATTTGTCTATCCACTTTAACATCTCTTCATTACCATCCCTATTATTCCTTCATGTAGGACCCATGGAGATAGGTTCAACATTAACTAACTTAGCAACCTCAATTTGATAATTGAAAAAATCAACAAGTATGTCATTCTTGGAAGTTAAACCCTATATTTCCTTCCTATTTAAAGTGAAATTTGTATTCCTCCCATGATCACTTTGCCTTCTTGAAAACACTACAAGATTTTTTTTTTTCCCATAATGGTTGTTTTTCCTCATCTGGTCCATACACATTCAATAGAGATATAGGAACACCCAAAATTTATTGAATAACACCATCCATAGACCTCAAAAAATAACATAAGTGTTAATTAGTTCTAGGTTTTGTGTCTAACCTATTGTAATACCACTAGATAAACCATTGAAGTCCAACGCTATAAAGTTCCAACCCATAAGACATCTTCTCAATTCACCTAGTAATATATCTCCACTCCCCATTGTCTCTTGCAGTAATAAAATAATAGTCTTGTCTACCTCTACTAAACATCCAAGAGCCAATTTTTTTATTTTGACTTCCTAGACTGCAAATATTCATAGACAAAATATTCTTTTAGAATACAAATTTTGGGGTGATCCCACTCTAAGAACCTTGGTGATTGGGCGTTGATGCCCTTGTTTTATCTCTTTGGTGGCCTTCTCCTAATCATGATGAAGTAGGGATTTCATACCCACAAAGATAGGGCTTGGGTTTCAAAAATTCATTTCCTAAACCCCCATAAGTATAACCCTCAAATACTCTTTTACACTTCTTAGGTCTTAGAAGATAATGATCACCACCATAAGGAACAAGGTTAGCCCTAAAATCCCCTTTATTCCCTATTGATACAAGGTTATAATTAGAATTGGATTATGAGTTTGAAGACAAAGAGACCCCTTTTCCCTCCACCTCTCCTAATGACAAAATTAGGATTTTAGGATTTTGGACTTCTTGCCCCTACCCAAATTGCCACCCTTATTTCCTTAGGAGAAGAAGAAGAAAAATTATAATTCCAAATGTTTGCCACATGAGACTTACCTGAAATTATTATGTAGTAAATTATCTAATATCTCCTACCACTTTCAACACTTCCACATTCTCTACAACCACATAATTTTGTCGGACTCTCATCAAAGAAATATGTTATGTGCTCGGATTTTGATGGAGAAAAGTCTAATAGTCACCAACTTCAAGAATAGTGTCTCCATTCTTTTCATAACCAATTGAACCCTCAATATTTTGATTAATAATATCCCTAATTCAAGACTTATCAATCATGGCCATACCTTCATCCATAACTAATTTAGTGCTTTAAGAATCCCCTTGTCAAGGATTCTATCCCCCAGTAGAATCCTTTTGCTTCCAAACTCACCTTACAAAAGGGAGTTTGCAACCTTAGCAATGTGACCATAAGTATGATAGTGAGAACAACAAAAAGGAACATTAATGTAACCCATTGTTTGAGAATGCACCACATTACTAACAACAATATCTACAAAATCATACAAACCTCCCCTAATATCAATATTCACCAAAACATGAGCCACCAAATGATACGAGTTTGTCTTATAAGACTTTTCCACAAAAAACAATTTTGCTCAGAATATTTCCAATATGATTAAGAGTTTTATTGGACCATAACTCCATAGGAAAACCTAGAAGCTTGACCCATATTGGTATACTCAACACTAGAGAGAGTACCTTGTAATCCCCTATTCACTTAGTGAGTGACTGATATATCCTTAACGAGTTGGATCCATAATTACATATATAAATACAAGCTAGATATAGAGAATGTCACCTTCATACCACCACCCACCCCACAAGAAGGAAGATACGAATAAGATCGTTGGTCTACCTATTGGAGCTACAAGGAAGGATCAAACCATAACAGACCAACCCCTACTCTAGAATCAAAGCAGGGATGCCAAGGCTTCATGAATAAGTAAGATGAACCCTTGAATCACTTGTTTCCTAGAATATTGAATGCATCTTCCATAGATCTAAATAGGAAGTTGACCCATCCTCTTTTCAGGATATGAAATATAAGCCCATAACCCATTACAAGGACCTAATGACATTGAATCCATTATTTTAGGGAATCCATAGAAAAGTTCCTTCCCAATAATTTACTAATCAAGGTCTTGCCAACATAATCCATAATCTAATTAACCCTCAAATCCCACCCACTACCAACATTACCATGTCTTCTCTTTGCTTCAACAATTTTCAATGCTTATTTATTCCACTATACCTTACCGAATCTCCTTACACCCAACCAAAGTACCCAAATCAAGTTCACACCCAATTAACCATGCACCAAAACATAGCTTCGATTGGGAAGATAATTTCTTAGATTATTGAACCTCCACCTACATTGTTAAGGAATCATCTTGAGAACAACAATCAAAACCTAAATTTGTTGAATCAATGTTATCTATGTCCCAATCCTCCACATTATTCTCCACATTAAAACCACCATAAGGAGCATTGACACCAAAACCTCAATCCACACTATCTTAGCCTAGGAGTTGTACCTCAGGCTAACAATCATCAAAAGTTTTGACACGAGGTGCCAATGATCCTGACAAGATTGCAACACCCATAGTAACGTGGAGGCATATGTTTGTGGACAAATATTTAACACTCCCCCTTGTGAAATCCCCCTATCAACAACCAACTTATTCACGAGAGAAGAAACATTAGGGTAAGTGACAAATATTTGATCTTTAGATAATGAGCCATCTAAATAATCCACAAGTTGTGTCATCCTCTATGACCTACCTACCTTGAATACAAACCCTAATCTCCACCCCATCCATAGCCTATCTATCACACCATTTTTTATTTATGTGCATTGTGCCATGTTAATGAGTAAATAATTGAAAGTATGTGCATCTTATATGTGATATTTAAATGGTCTCAATTTTAACTACTTGTATAATGTTTAAGAATAAATAGATTATGAATAAAAATTTAACATAGTAATTACATATATACACATATACATACATATAGTTTCAAGTGTTGGTTCAATTGATTAGACTATCCATCAAAGATATGTTATTTATGAGAAGACTATAGCTCATAGATTCAAATCGAATCAAATCTTTTGAGGTTTCCAATTGCTCTTACTACTGCTAATTGACAATGTCATAGATACAAATATTTTGGAAAAGAGAAAAAAATTATATATATTTTTAATAAAATATTTTATTAAACAAATATGTAAAATAAATGTTTATATGCCCTCGGGGTGTAGAACAATTGGTGATGCAATGTGTTGTTAAGGAACTCCGTTATGTGAAGTTACCAGTTCAAAACCCTTGACTAGCCTTGTGTGTCGCGTGAGGGGCCACATTGGCATGCTTGGGGTTATAATGGTAGTAGTCGGATAACACAACCACGTGTCACACGAGTACGTGCCCAACTAGTTGTTGATTTCCCCAGTAATAAATAAATAAATAAACAAATGTTTATATAAAAATTAAAAATATATATATAAAATAAAAATTGTACAAAGAATTATTATATGAATATTATGAAGATCATTACAACTAGCTATATGAGCTTAAATACTCTAAAGGTTTATAATCAAAGAAAATGATATACAAAGAAGAGTTATAACACAACCCTATACAAGTTATATAAGTGGTAGAGAAAATTAGTCTCCCAAAATTTTGTTACGGGGATTAAATTATATTTTTTTCGTGATCATTTTGAGTCTATTGATACTATATAAATCTTATACAGATTAAATAGATACCCTTAATTCTGACATATTTGACAAATGGTAACTTCCAGAAGCTATGCGTTATATACTTCAGTGTCACTTGTATATATTGACCAAAAATGCTTGTAAATTGGATTAATGAAGTTAAAAAAAATATTTTCCAACAGAATTTAACTATACTCTCTCTATATACTTCAAATCAACTTTGTAATTATTTTATACATGTCTCTTTTAATATTCTACGACAAAAATAAATAAGATTGTTAATTTCAAAATCACAAAATCTCCCATGCCAAGATGTTCTCACATGACAATAGGATCGGTGTGATGTTGCACGAAACACTATAGAATAAACATGAACCTTATATAGAAGGCTTATACAACCTTGCACAAGACATGAATTACATACACACATAGACATATTTTATGATCCTCAATATCACCAACAGGTGCAAGAGGAGAGCATATTTTTTTTAAGACCTCACTCTCTTAGTTCTGATCTCTATTTCTGATTGGAAGTTCACCACAGGGGTGTGCCTAGAGAGCATACATGCAAAGATTAAAATCTAAGACCCGTTGATCCAAATGAACCTCAAAGCCTTTATTTATAGCACTCACATCTGATTCCTTGGTGATAGATGACTAACACTAACCTATCACCTTTTTGGGGCATGAGGGGACAAACTCATGTTATCTCATTCCTTCATCGGTCTTGAGGACATATGCAGACCAAAATAGTTATTGACTAAATTGACACAAAGGTACACAATAGAGCATAAGGTTGCTAATGAGACTGACAAAACAAGACAATATACAATGGAGCATCTCACTTCCCAAAAGGTGTATCAAAGAAATGGTCGACAATATGACTAGTAGAATTTTTATGTACATAAGAGAATATATGGAGAGATTTAGAAAGGAGAGAAATAAAGACTATACTCATCGGATGGCCAACAAAATATAGATATTTTGGGCTACATACTTTCATAGTTAATCCTCCATCCTATTGATGAGATTGTGTAGCTCCTCCTTCGTGAGAGAATCTTCATTATCATACAATTCATCCCAATTTTCAACAAATTCCGAGAGCAGGTACAGGAAGTTTGTGAAACACTTGGCTACTTCGGATCCCTGTAATATGTAATGTGGGGGACACATGAATTCACTTGTGAATTCAGATCTTACTTTAATATTTAATTCAATTTATTCATTGATAATCCCGTGCATCTTTCCCTGTTGGTCCTTTATTGATTTTACTACTGAAATGTATTTAGGAGGATCCAACTTTTCAATTTTCATACTTGCAACTTTCAACTTGAATTTGAACCATACATTTTCACGAGCTACAATTATCAGATCTGACTAGAGATGAAGAATGAATTCTATCTTTATTTGTGTCCAACCATTGCAGGGGAAAAATCTATCTAGGGGGGTGTTAGTCCAACTTGTCCAAGGATGCATTGTCAAGTTGAAGGGATCTCCACATATGACTATTTCTCCTTTTTCTTTTGTTAACTGCAAAATAAATTGATAAGCTTCACCTATCAAAGTACCAACACCAACATCACAATAACAAAGGTTACCTTCATCAAAATATATTACAACCCCAAATCTGTTCCTATTGAGTATTTCTTGCGCACGAGTAAGGCCAAAGAATGCCTTCTTTTCTCACTTCTCCAAAATTTGTATCTTCATTGGACATTCTTTAATTTCTTCAATTAGGGTCTTTGAGAGATACTACTCCACATTTTCTCTATTGATGCTCTGGAGCATTTCTTGTCCTTCGGGAGATTTTATAGAAGCTAGGACTATCACATTGATGTCTTTTCAGTACTCATTCTTCTGTATAATATTCATTTGTTTTTTTTCTACAACTGGATTCTTATTCTTGGATGAGGATGCTCCAGATGGCGATTCTACATGGAACATATCAAATTCTACTTGCTTTGCTTCCCTTGTCAACATATCAACCATGGAATTTAGATGCTTAAACTCAACTTCAAAGTCGAAGTTGTCAAGCCATATTTCTCACTTCTAAATCCTAGTATGGAAGTCTTTCAGATCTCTTTCTGCTTTAGGCATGTTTGGAAAAACTTTGAGATATGTTCTTATGTAGAATTTAGAAGGATTTAAATATAATTTAAAATTTTGGATTACTTTCTTAACTGCCAGAAGCTCCTTGTGGCTAGATGGGTAGTTTAACTCCGCTCCTCTAAAAGATTCAGAGGCATACCCACATACTTCTTCCTTGCCTCCAATCTTTTCTATCAACACTCCTCCCCATGTGTGTTGAGATGCATCGATTTATCTGATGTAGGATCCTTGTTAAATCGATAGAGATAATGGAGGCAAACCTTGGACCTTGTGCTTGATCCTTTTCATAGCTTCTATCATTTTTTGTGTCCAAGGTGGTGGTGATTTCGTCAGGCAGTGTTGCAAAATGAATATGCCATCCACCCACCCTATATAGAAAGGCCAAACATAGTTTAAACATCCCATAAATCTTTGAAGCTAAGTTTTATCTATAATTACATATGGGAAGTTGTTGAAGCTTTTCAGTATATGATCCTGCAATAACACTTGTCCTTTAGTAATCTTGAATCCTAGAAATTCAATCTCAGTTTTCCCTATTTCCATTTTAGATGCAGACAAAACAAGCCCATGCTGGAAAATGAGCTCATAGAATTTCTAGAGGTGCTTTAAATGGTCTTTAATTTTCTTGGAGCAAACTAAGATGTCATCAATGTAAATGATAAGCCAAGGATACACTATGAAGACATCTTCCATTCTCTTTTGAAACTCACTCAACACACTTTTGAGGCTGAACGACATCACTTTCCACTAGTAATGACCATGTGGAACAACAAAGGCTATTTTATTCCTATCTGGTAAAAACCAGATTTGATGTTGAATTTGTTGAAGATGGTTTTTCCTCTTATCCTCTGCAATAACAATGCTTTATTTAGAAGATGATATATGATTGGGTTCAAATATTTATTCAAAGGCTTGTAGTTGACTACTAGTCTCATTTTCCCTCTTTTTTCTTTGAATGTTTATTTACATAGAACCCTCTCCATGCCCAAGAACTCTTGGATGGTTCTATTAATCATTTCTTTAGGAGGTCCTGGATTTCTTCTTGACACTCCTTTATTTCCGAGGGACTAATTAATACTGCATAAGTCTTCTGTGGATCAATGCTAACAAGAGGATTGTAGGGTAATGATACACAATATTTTTCCCTATGCCATAATGCATTAGGGTACTCTAAAGTACAATCCTTCATCGATTTTTCTTTGATTAGATTGAGTATTGATTCATGCATTAAAGCATAAAGGATGCATATTTCCATTTTATTCATTTATGTTATAGAAATATCAAACTGTACAAGTTCTGCAACTTTTTTCTTGACTACCTGCCTAGACTTACAAACTCGTTCTGAGAACATAGGAGTAATGGTTCTTATTCCATTAATATGTACAACAAATTTCTTATTCTTATCATCTAGAGTGATAGGAGATAATAGAATAATAAAGTCAACACCTAACATTCAATCAACTTTAATGTTTTCAATCCCATAACTTTTCAATGAAAATGACATATTATTGATTTGCAGTGGGATTGGATCTGTCTCACCAAATAGTTAGATTTCAACACCATCTATGGCTTTGCCACCTTGCATAGTGCTATGCTAGTAGAATTGTGAAATGATATTCTTTCTTAATACATTCAACTGACAACTATAATCAATCATACAATCAATATCATAGGTAGCAACTTCTGGAGGGCATAACCATACCTTTATATAGAACTTGGTCTTGATGGATTCTAGTAGCTCATGACTACTTTTTTTTGGTTATGTTGGCTGCTCTTCTTCTACCAACTGCTTGTTTCTGGCGTTTCCTTCTGCAGATGGTATTTTATTTTCTTCCTCATAGAGATTAGAAATCTCATCCTTTTGAATTATTTTTCTCTATTATGACTACTTCTAAGATCCCTTTGAGCTCCTTGACCTTACTCATGCTTGATTGCATTATCTGTTGTTATTATCTAATCTATATTAATAGCATTACTTCTTTATATTTTCTGAATTGTTTCATGTCTTTATGACTATCAAGGTAAGTCATGTAAATGTATGCAGGCTGATAGTCATTTGAGCTATCTCTTTATAGAGATGCAACAATCTACTTTGGTTCATTCTGCACCTGTGCTCTTGCTGGCTACCTTAACAAGTCTTCTTTCTTAGTTCTTGAATTGTTTCATATGCCATATTTCCACACATGTGTTTGCTCAAGTAGTTCTTCTATTTATGCAATTTAAATTTCAATTTTATCAGGCTTTGGTGATTGTATCATGTAGAAGTCAAAAGGAGGCCGACTATCACCCCCCTATTTAGTGGATTCTATGGAGTATTAAAGCTAGAATCACTAAATTATGAAGAACCGTCAGAAAATTATGATTCATCATCAAAATTAGAAAACTCAGAAGGGTCTAAATGTATTACTTCACCTTCTAGTCTTTGAGAAGTTGAACAAAATTGGAGATCCCACCACTTGGGTTCCAGTTCATCTATGAACAATGCATAAAGTGGAGGCTTTCATTTCTTTTGTGGGAAAGCATTCACCCAATGTCCTTTTTGATTACAATTGTAACACCTTACATTTTGAGAGGGTGAATTCCTCTTTTTAAAATAAGGGAATTTCTTGTGTTTCTTCTTCTTTGCAATGTGCTAACCAAAACATTTAGATGGCAGTAGATCTAGTTCCCATATGGACTTAAAGGTATAATAATTTTTTTCCTTGTAACTGCATCTGTTGCAGTGACATTTAGTAGATATAATACATTGATGCCCTCTATTGTGCTTACCATATCCGTAATTGGGAATTTCACCCACATCTATGTAGAGTGCATGGGTGAACATTTGCTCGAACCTCTTACAGTACTTATACACTCTTTTTTCTAGGCAATGTTCCAAAATCACCTACTTGATGTTGTTGGAAACAATGTTTTCATTGATGTCAAAGGAGATAGATGGTTGGAAGAAATGTTGTTGTTTTGCACAAGTATTGTGTTGGATTACTGCGGGGGGGCGAGGGGGGGGTGAATAAGTAATAGAGAAATAATCCTTTTTAACCACAAAATGAAAGTGTTATATCAATGTAGAATCATCATCCAATAGTTGTAGAGTAAATAAACAATTAACAAATGAGAAATCATACACATACACAATACACCAGTGTTTTTACGTGGAAACCCAAAGCATGAGAAAACCACATAATGATTTTTCTTATATGTCTTTAAGAATTACATTCATTGGAAGCACCAACTTCCTTTGTTTTGCAACTGCAACTAGAAGGAGGCTCCAACCCCCTAGTTTCCCAGGATACAACTTGAAGGAAACTCCAACTCCCCAATTCTATGGCTACAACCAGAAGGAGGCTACAACCCCCTAGTTTCTCAGGCTACAACCTGAGGGAAGCTCCAACTCCCCAATTCTCTGGATAAAACCAGAAGGAGGCTACAACCCCCTATGTTTTCTTGCTACAACTGGAAGGTGGATACAACCACCCATCCTTGCCCCGTCCAACCACCCTGACGTAGAAGTAGAATGATGGAACCACTGTCACACTATCACTGTGAGATATACTGTTGTAAACCTATACCAGTCAACCTGTAATCAACCTGTAACAACCTGTACCAATAACCTGTGCCAATATGTACCATACATCAACCTGCACTTCAACCTGTACCATAAACAAAAGCATCAACCATGCACCAAACCTGTACAAATAACCTATCACAATAACCTGTCCAAACAACCTGTACCTTAAACAAGTGCATCAACCATGCACCAACTTGTACCTCAACCTGTACCATCAATGAGTGCATCAACCATGCACCAAATATCTACCAATCATGCATCAAATACACATAAACTATGACTCATCAAGATGTACCAACATCATCAACTATATACCTCACATATGTGCCAACTCATCAACTACTTGTCTCAACTATGTACCCAACATGTACCTCAACCAAAATCCCTCATCAATTTCTTCATCCAAATATGATTTGTAACTTTGTAATAAAATTGGTGTATATGATCACATACCTGCAAACCTTCCTTAAATTTAACAACAAGAGATTAACATTTTCATCAAAATTTACTTTAGTCTCACATGACTAATTTTGGATTAGTCAACAACCCTAACTTAAAATAATCATAACTATGTACTTGTAATGAATGAAGATATGAAAATAGTACAAAATATTCTTCAATGTCTTTTGTGCAATTCCACCAGGTTTCACTACTTGGAACCTCTCAGAAAATGACTTATAGCAAAAATGACATACCTTGTTGAATTCTGGCTTATTCTAGAGAGAGAACTTGTAGAGCGTGCCCCTCACAAAATATTTGTTGTATGGATATGAAAATGGTACACAGAAAACCAAAGACTTTACTCTAACCAATACACTTGGTATTATTGAATTTGGATCTGTTATGAAGAAGTTATGACGTTTTTACCCGAAACACCTGTTTTAGACTAGTTTCAGGACTAGCCAGAAAGTTTGTTTCTCATGGAGTGTAAATCCAAAAATACAACGACCCACAAGTTGAAATTTTTACCATAGCTAGCTGGATATGTTTCCTCAATGGCCTCCCAATTTCATGGTCTGAATAATTCTATAAAAAACGTTATTACGAAAATGATGAGATGAGTTGTAAATAACATACCTTAGAAAGCATCATCGAATTTTTTTATCCTCCCTTGAATTTCGACCTTCTTTACTTCACCTCCCTTTGAAATTCGGCTTAGTTATCCTTTGGTTAGCTCAGTCACTTGTA
>ML808942.1:8393-35568 GCA_009831015.1 Picea engelmannii | reverse complement strand
TACCAATCTCTCCACTCTGGTCACTACTATGAACTCAAGGAGATGGACCATTATTCTAATCCCAACATATGTCCTAGAAGAATAACTGTCCATGGTACATCAACAATATGCCAACCTGGACCATTATCCACAGGGAGAATGTTTGTCCACCAGTAAAATTTCAACCTGGACCATTCTCCACATGAAGGATGTCTGTCCACCAACAATTTGTCCTTCCTAGACCATTCTCTGCCTGGAGAATGTCTATCCATCAACACACTGAATATCCATCTAGCTGGAAATCATCTCCAACACTAATGATAGTCTCCATGGCAATCAAAACAATGCCATCCAATAGAACACAACTGTGTCTATCCATAGTAGTACACAACTACTACCCAATGGTATAAAACCACTCCTAGTAGCACACGACTACTAACTAGTGACACACAATCACTACCAATGGATCAAATCCATCACAGTAGCATACAACTACTCTTTAGATACATACAGTCTCCACAACAATCATATCATATGATATCAACAATATCATGATACAAACTGAGTCAACTGAGCCATTCTTCCACTCGCATCTGTGAGATCTAGAAGAACATCTACCCTCAGAAAGTAAAACATCAGCCATGGGTTATTTGGACTGCTCTTCCCAAGCATAGAAGAATAACCGTCCCTAATTTCTGATCCTGGACCATTCCTCGACACTAATCATAATGAAACTTGGAGAGAATGAGTCTTCCCTAGGGAATGCTTGTCCCTGATTGCCGAACCTGGACCATTCGCCTAACTGGTCCATTCCTTCGACACTAATCATAGTGAAACCTAGAGAGAACGAGTCTGCCATAGGGAATGTGTTTCTTTGATTGATGAACCTGGAACATTCACCTAATTTGGAAATTCCTCCGGCTCTAATCACAATGAAACCTGGAGAGAATGAGTCTTCCCTAGGGAATGACTGTTCAAACCATTTCCTATGGAAATGACTGTCCTGCACGAACCTCCAAAACAAACCATTCTTTGAAACTGCTCACAACTGTGAACTTCAAAAGAATGACTGCTTGGCGAGGTGGACCATTATACTTGACCACTACTCAGAGTGAATGCCAAGAAGAATGACTGTACTAGACCATTCCCCCACACTAGCCACAAGGGGAATAACTGTTTATGGTACATAAAAAATCTATCGAATCATTTTCATTACGAAAATGACTGTCCGATCTGGACCATTTTCCGAACTGGAAAATGACTGTCCGTCAGAAATCTCGAACCACTTTCTGGACTGGAAAGGAACTTCCCAACCTGGACCATTTTTCAAACTGGAAAATGTCTATCCATAAATCAATAACATATCAGTGCTCCCTCCCATCCCGGGAGTAATCACTTCCTTTTTCAATAAGGAAGTCGCCTCCATGAGCCCTAGATTGTCCCTTAAATACACAAAATTTTCATCTTGTACAGAGGATTTACCAACATATTTACTATCTGCTCATCTGTGGAGATATACTGGAGAGCCACTTCTCCCCTCTGGAATTTATCATGTAGAAAATAATGTTTGATATCAATGTGCTTCAACCTGTCATGGAACACCGGGTTCTCTGAAAGCTTCACACATCTATGATCATCACAATATATCACCGTCGAATTCAACACCTGATCAGACAGTCCATAAACCAACTTAAATAGCCACACTACTTCCATACAAGCATCACAAGTTGCATTATACTCTACTTCTGTAGTGCTGAGTGCAACAAACTTCTGTTTCCTGCTAGCCCATGACATCGTGGCAAAGCTCAAACTGAAACATATCCAAGTAGCACTTCTTCTGTCATGTGCACTCCCTGGCCAATCTGAATCGATAAATCCATGCAGCTGTATATCACAACTTAAACATCCCATAAAACAAATATCCAACTAAGTATTCTCCAAATACATTAACGAGCCTATCAATTGTCGATACATATACAGGTCTACTGGATTAGAGTCTCTCAACTTCTTCAAATATGTCATCATGGGAGTTTGCCACGAATTTGCAATCCATAATCCCAGACTTATGAAGAACCATTTCAATATACTTCCTCTGTCATAGGAAGTTTTCACCACACTTCTATTGTACATGAGAGGCTCTGCACCAAGTTTGCTTGAATCCATACAAGGTCTTCTTTCATCTGCATACAAGGGTCTCTTTATGGTATACCTCAAAACCTTGAGGTTGCTCTACATATGCTTCTTCTTCAATTACTCTGTTGAGAAGAACATTATTTACATTCATCTGATGTAAACTCCAACCCATAGATACTGTAGGAGATATAATGGCTCAGGTAGAGGTATATCTGGTTACTAGAACAAGCTGTCATCGTAGTCTTCTCCCTCCTACTCGGAGAACCCTCTAGCCCCGAGTCTTGCATTGTATCTAACAATGCTTATGCATTTTTCACAATTTATCATATACATTGTTCTTCATCACAACTTCCTTCCATTCCTTTTGCTTGACTGCTTCTAGTGGGTTCAAATTGGTTCAATTGGTTGTTCTGACTTTTCTTTCTTTCTTGGAATCTTCATGTTCTTCCTCATGTTTTTCTTCAATGTTGGAGTCCATGGAATATTCTATAGATTACATGACCTTCTTTCCTAAAGGCTCCAACCTTCTGCCACATGAACATAAATGTAGATGGACAACCGAGGATATTCAAGGCTTCTTTTTGAAGAGGACTTCTTCTAGAGTCAAACTGAACATGTGCTGCTTATCATGGCTGCTACTTCCAATGAAGAACATGGATGGATACTTCATAATCTTTATAGATTCTTCTTTAATGGATCATATCGTTGGCGATTAGCTCCCTCCTAATCCCGAATTTATGCCTGAATGAGCAATATGCATGCTCTTCTTTTGGAATTTTGTGATCAACTCCCTCCATCTAAGAGATTCCATGCTTTTGTCTGCTGCATCTCTCTTTTCTTTCTGCAAAGTGTCACAATCCTGTTCTGGTTTAATTTTGATTTCTGACTTCCTTCGAGTCTGACTCCTTTGAGTATTTTTAAGTTTGTTTCTATCCGTTCTGATAGCTATCCATCTGGTAGTTGTGTCATCCTTATAAACTTCTTCTATAACAACTTCCGCAAGGATTGTTCATCAAACATATTTCACAAGGGTACCTTCCCGGAACAAGAACAACAAGAGAAAACAAGAAATATCTATCTAGAGGAGATCTTAGTTCAACTTGCGAATAAGTACAATAAACATCTATATCAATAGTATTCATATGCAGTCAAGTATTCATTGCACCTAGCAATAATAGAATCTTTCAAAGTCTGCTTTCACAATTTGTAATGTAACAACTATCACCCTTGATATACATAAATTTGAAGCTTAACAATTTAATGAAACATGGAACTTGAAGCCTCAACTTCTATGGAGGGTGCGCTTGTTCCTCTGAATGCACTGAATCCAAGATTACAACTTGGACAAGGTATCTAATACTTCTCCTGCAAACACACTCATGTTTTGCTAGATGATATAACTTGGATAACATATACAAGTGCATACCTTTGAAGTCTTGTAGCATCATCCAAATTGTCTTCCAACCTGAAACTAGATACCATCTTGACAAGAAGAGATTAGAAACTCAGTCACAAGATTCAATGATTAGAACAAGCTAGAAACTCTAAAATTTCAACTTTGACTACAAAATCAATTTGACAAGAAGTTAACCTTTGACTTTGAATTTGACTAGTCAAACTTTGAATTTGACAATGACCAAAGATTCAAACCTGAATTTTTTTCTAGTTGAGAGTACCAAGAGGTGCACTAGGCTAAGGCGCACTAGGATCTCAAGGAATTAGCTCAAATTCTTCAACATAAGTGCCCGAACACAAGGGTTAGGGTTTGTTGCAACTCCATAATCAGAAAACCTAGCTGCGGCTGTAAATGGTGCCATAATGCGCTTAACAAATAACTTCCCAATCTATCTTCTAGTGGTTGGACTGTCTGAAGATAGTGTGGGCCCATAACATGTTAGAAATATACACATGTTCTCATTTTTCCATAGATAATATATCACTATTGTCACCCAACCATAGGCAGAAAGACCACCCCCGAGTACCTTAACCTTGATAGACAAAATAATTCCGAAATTAGACCAATAACCAACCAAGGTAGCAAACCTTTCTCCAAGGCTAGCGCACCAAGCAAGAATAACCAAATACCAAGAAAAAATTCCAAACCATAACCAAGAGAAAGTCCAACCAAAATCCAAAATCCTAGTTGCAGCAACTGCAACTGCACTCCCTCTCCAAACTTTCGTACCACTAGTATTATGCAGTTGTGAGAGTGACTGTGAAAAATGAGCTCTAGTTCCCTCTATTTATACTGCTCTATCTCACTTGATTGGTCCGACTTCTCTCTCCGTAGGCTAACAACTCAAAATTAAATATTCTCTTGAGCCGACTTATCTTCTAGGGTTATTATCCAACATTTTAGGGTTTCTCTTGCTTCTCGGAATATTCTAGTCTTGTCAAAGGTTACACATGGAGGTTAATACCTCCCGTAGATACCATAATATTAACAACAAGAATTACTATAAATAGAGGATATAATTTCACATTTTTGGTGCAACCAAGCAAGAAATCAAGTCTAAGGTGCGCTAAAGGTGTCGGGGTGTCTCTCTAGAGTGCAAGAGAAGTATAAGGGATTCTCTTAAGGTCTTTCTTATTCTTAAGGTATGCTACAAGGTTGTGATGTTATCGTGAGGTTGTGATGACATTGTGTGCACTTCAATGAGGTTGTGATGTTGTCGTGAGTGGATGTTGCCATGAATAGATGTTTCCATGAGTGGATGTTGTCATGAGTAGATGTTGTTGTCAGTGGATGTTGTGATGAGTGAATGTTGTCGTCAGTGGATGTTTCTCTCAATGGATGTTGTCATCAGTGATTAAATTTTGGGAATGATGCCATGAGGCTTGCTATGGTTTGAAGGATTGTATGTGGAATGAAGCATGGAAGTGAAGTCATAAGTACTATGTGTATGAAGATCGTGGATTGGTGTCTACACATATCTTATTGGGTTGTTGCTCAGTTGAGGATATTGGTGTCTCCAGTAGGTTGGTGCCTACATATTGCTGAGTTGGTGCTCAATTAAGGAGATTGGTGTCTCCAGTAGGTTGGTGCCTAAAGAAATTTATAAAAGATAAGTTTTTGTGGTTTTATCCTGCAAGGGTTTCCATGTTAAACTCTATCCATTGTGATTTGAGTTTATATGTGATTATTGTTTCTCAGTTAATGATTGATCGATGGATAGTTCAATAAAGTAAAAAGTATCTTATATTGATTCACCCCCTATCGATTAAAATTTGGTCACTTATATCTTATCGCTCCTGGAATAATAAAAAAATTTGATATCGAAAGAAGATTTTTTTGAATGATTGTAAGTTCATTGCGTAGCCCCCAGTCTCAACTTCGTCACAAATTTTTCAGATTCAAAATTCGAGTTCATATGCTCAAGATATCCAGGTTTTTGTCCAATCGACAAAAGAACAACTTCTCCACGTGCAACAAACTTAGCTCTTGGAACCATGTCCAATTTATTGGAACCATTTCCAATTTCTTGGAACCTCGTTCAATTCTTGGAACCACGATTTTCTTGGAACCTTTCATCTCTTGGAATACATGACTTCCACTCTTAGAATTTTTTACAACCCTACTGGCTCCTCTCTTATACTCTCCATACTTAGAAATTTATCCTATCTTGTTTCCAACACTTAGTTTTATTTTGATTCTCCCTATATTCTCTTGTTTCCAACACTTAGTTTTATTTTCAATCCCTCCCCTCTCCTTATCTCTCCTCTCTTATTTCCAACACTTATTTTTATTTTAATCCCTCCCCTCTCCTTATCTTTCCTCCCTCCTTATCTCTCCACTCCCTTCCCTTATTTCCTCACTCCACACCGTGGGTTCATTACCTCCGCGGGTTCATAAACATTGTCTCTCCACACCCCCTTCACCTCTGAACCCACCTCTCTCTCCTCTCCTTATCTCTCCACTCCCTTCCTTTCTTCCTTCACTTCTGCGGGTTCACAAACTCCCTCACCTCCATCACCTCCTTCACTCCTTCATCTCTTGTTCACTTATTCCCTCAATTAGACAATTTATCCAAAGTTTCTTACATTACATCATTAATCAATGATATTACTCCACATGGCAACCAATTATTTGCAACACACGACAACTAATTACTGGTGACACATGACAACTCTGTTAACCAATGGGAGGATGACATGTGGTGACAAATAAGAGTGTGACATGTGGAAAACAATTAGGTGGTGACATGTGGAAGATCGTAGTGAATTATCACACAACGTCACATGGATGCTGACTCATCAACACTGGGCATTGACTGGGCATAGGTGGATGATGACTAGGTGACTAAAATATTTAATTATTCATCAATTTTCTAAGGAGTCGAGCTACAAGTTTCCATAGTCTTCTCTTATTTCACATTAAGTATATATTACACTTTTTAATATATATATAAAAGTATCCAATATTCCCATGCATGTGGGATATTCATTTTAAATAAAAAAATGAAATTTGAAATGAGGAGGACGAAATAAAATCAAGGGCCTAGATTGACCCATGAAAGTTGATTGACGATTGTTGAGCCTTGATGTTTCGAAGGCCATAACTTGAGATCCGAGAGTCAGATTTGGGAAAAATTTACCTCATTGGAAAGGTACTTCATTGAGGAAGATGATGGAACATGTTCTAAGGATTCAAATTGGCCATAAGTTTATCATAAATTGAAATAACAATGAATAATAGTTTTATGCTTTGCTGATAAATTTGCTTGACATCTTGACTTCATGAGCTCATATCTTGAGATACAAAAATCGAAATATTGCCTAGGAGGACTCATTGGAAATATGAGATGATGTGTTATATATATATATATATTTATTTGTATGGCTGATAAATTAAATATCATGGCCATAAAATTAAAACACAGTCCTCTCTTTAAAAGGGCAATTAATTATTTTTTTCAAAATAAAAGTTTATTTAAAAACTTTTATGAAAGACGAAAAATTCCCACTTCAAGATGTCGAATTCAATGATGTAAATTAATTAATGAGAATTTATCGAGGCATTAATTAAAGTTATTTTTCCAAGAAATAAAAATCCCTAACTACTCAAGAAGTTATAAAATCCAGTTTTAAAAAGCAAGAAAGGGTTTTATCAAGGAAGAGGTTAGAGGCATAGAAGGTTTCTTTATCAGAGAAAAATACCAGAATATAAGGGTTCATAATGTAGCCAAGATTTTGATACAAAAACAAAGATCCCCATATTCTCTATTCTTCTTCTTATTCTACACCACTTTCTCAAGGCCTTTTGTTCATATTGCTGAACTGAGCATAAGGTTGAGTTCTTGAGTGTTTCTCTTGTAATCTTCCAAGAATTTTATTATATGATCATGGAGTATTTATAGACATGTATGTGACTGCTAAATAGATTTTGTGTATTGTTGAATATCTTTCATGAATAAAACTCCACAAAGAACCATTTCAGGGCATTTCTCTAATGATTTCTTAGATCTTGGGATTTTCGAGTGTGATATTTTTGGAGTTTTCATATGAAATTCTTTCAGTATTAAATGCATAAATCTTTTAAAGTTCTTTGATATGATCAAAACTATTTATTCATTTTTCTTGTGAGAAGATATGGATGAATTCTCTACTTGTATGTGATTTAGAGGGTTGCATAAATCATGCTAAGTATGTATACATTTTGATATTGAAGCCTTCCTTGAATCTTTCTACAATTAAAATACTTCTTGATGCACATAAATATCAGATCAGGTTATTAAAGAACCATTCCATGTCTAAATCAAAACAATACATATCTAGGGTTTGCTATCTAACATTCTCCTTAATCCAAGATATTCAAGATATATCTTTCAACCAAAGAGGAGTACCACCTCTATAAAAATGTAGGGGGATTCATATCCTCGTGAGGTTGCTGTTTCGATATTAATCGATTCAAACATCAACATTTTTGGTGACTCAACTGGGGAGCCATTTATTTTCGAGATATACGAGGCTTTTTTTAAGATCTGATTGAAGGACCAGAGTCTCCATGATTCAATGTTTCAAAAAGAAGATTCAAAAAGACTGTTGTTTGTTCTAGATGCCCGGGGTTTATAAAAATATTATCCAAATATGTTTGAATGACCTCAAAAAGATCCAAGAACAATCAAATATTTGGGAGAATGAACACCCTCGTGATTCCATTGAAATAATTCTTAAAATCCCTGGCAATTCCAATGGAAATATTAAAAAATCTCAAGAAGATATATATTATCACTGTTATGAAGAATTTCATTCGTGTTGTGATGTTCCTTTTCCTTCTCCACCAAGCCCATCAATTGATTCAAAAGATGCAACAAAATGAAGAAGTACCCAAAGAAGGAGGCGACTACATAGAGGCCCTTTAAATATGCCAGAAGTAGATTTTCAGATGCCCAATATTCCTATGGAAAATTTTTCTACATTCTTTGGGAATACTTTGGAGGATGCAAAGAAACATTTGTTTAGATTCAAATATACATGTGATAGTTTCAATCTCACTGAAGACAATGTTACATGTCAATTATTTTTACAAACACTACTTGGGAATGCTCTTGAATGGTTCCATTCATTGTTGTCTGGGACCATTACCAGTTGGGACATATTAGAAACTTTATTTTCTGAAATTTTTTCCCGCCCACCCTCTCCAATATGGACACAAGATAATGAATATTTCATCTTTTCATATAATCCATATGAATATCTTTCAAGCAACAAATTTAAAAATGAAATTGAGGAGCCTCCACTAAACACACAAGAAGATTTCAGCCTTGCAACTGATGATAAAAATACACAAGAACATTCACAAAAAGAAGAATTTGTGGAAGAGAATAATCTCGAGAACAATTATGAGAAATATTTCCATTGTGTAAAGGAATAATGTTTTCAGGACATTGCCAATGAGTCAAGAATCTTGAAAGTGGTTGAAGACAAGGAGAAAGATGAAAAAAAAATTCAAACATGAAACTTCTCATCCAACCAAAAACAACAACATTCTTGAGCAACCAAGAGTTGATATTATTGAATCATGGTTCCAAATAATTGTTGGCATAACAATGAAATCATATGTCAAGTGTATCTTGCTCAATTTTTCCTCAACACATTTTGGACATGCCCCTGACTCTTTGGTCCAAACCCCAACATGTTCTTTAAATCTGGAGTTCGTTCCAAAAATCAGTTGGATGCGTGAATGGATCCATTGGAAATCTACCTACACCTAAAAATGTTCCTTTCCTTCAAGTAAGGAAGGGTAGGTAGATTGTTTTTGTACATAGTTTACTTTTTCAGTCAAAGTTTTGTACAATAAAGCAATTGATAAGTGGAGACGATATTTGAAGATAACTCCATCGAAGGAGAATTATAATAATCCATTTTGAATATGACTCTATATCCAAATGGAGAAGGAAGTTGGTCTTCATGTTCTGGTGTTCTCAACAACCCACAGGGGGTCACTGTTCCGCAGTTGGAGCTAGTTGTTGATTAAAATTTGGTCACCTATATTTTCCCTCTCTTGGAATAATAAACAAAATGATATCGAACGAAGAAATTTTTTGAATGATCATAAGTTCATTGCGTATCCCCCAGTCTCATCTTTGTCACACATTTTTCGGATTCAAAATCCGAGTTCGTATGTTCAATATATCCAAGTTTTCTTCTAACTGAAAAGAGCGCGTTCTCCACATGCAACAAAGTTAATTCTTGGAACCATGTCTGATTTCTTGGAATCATTTCCAATCTTGAAACCTCGTTCAATTCTTGGAATCATTTTGGAACCTTTCATCTCTTGGAATACATGACTTCCACACTTATAATTTTTTACCACCTTACACACTCCTCTCTTACTCCTCTCTTATACTCTCCATACTTAGAAATTTCTCATCTCTTGTTTCCAACACTTAGTTTTATTTTGCTTCTCCCTCTCCTATCTTGTTTTCAACACTTAGTTTTATTTTCAATCCATCCCCTCTCCTTATCTCTCCTCCTATCCTCTCTTATTTCCAACACTTAGTTTTTATTTTTAATCCCTCCCGTCTCCTTATCTCTCCTCCCTCATTAACTCTCCACTCCCTTCCCTTATTTCCTCCCTCCACACTGTAGGTTCATTACCTCTATGGGTTCATAACCCTTGTCTCTCCATACCCCCTTCACCTCCAAACCTGCCTCTCTCTCCTCTCCTTATCTCTCCACTCCCCTCCTTTCTTCCATCACCTACGTGGGTTCACGGATTCCCTCACCTCCTTCACTCTCCCAACCCGCCATGCCCACCAACCCATGACCTCGACAGACCTGTCGTCACACCTTTCCCCACTGCTCTCTCCTTACTTAATATCTCGTTCACTTATTCCCTCACTTAGCCAATTTATCCTAATTTTCTTACATTACATAATTAACCAATGAGATTACTCCACATGGAAACCAATTATTTGAAACATGTGGAAAATAATTACCGGTCACACATGGAAGCTTTGTTAACTTCTTTCCTCACTCCACACCACGGGTTCATTACCTCCACAAGTTCATAACACTTGTCTCTCCATACCCACTTCACCTCCAAACCTTCCTCTCTCTCCTCTCCTTATCTCTCCACTCCCCTCCTTTCTTCCTTCACCTTTGTGGGTTTGTGGACTCCCTTACCTCTCTCACCTCCTTCACTCCCCCAACCTGCCATGCCCACCAACCCACAACCTCCAATGACCTATCGTCACTCCTTTCCCCACTTCTCTCTTCTTACTTCATCTCTCATTCACTTATTCCCTCACATAACCAATTTATCCTAATTTTATTACATTACATCATCAATCAATGAGATTTCTCCACATGGAAACCAATTATTTGCAACACATGGAAACTAATTATTGGTGACACATGGAAGCTCTGTTAACTAATGGGAGGATGACACATGTTGATGAATGGGAGTGTGAAATGTGGAAGATTGTAGTGACCTATCACACAACAACATGATGAATCTAAATCATCGCTGACTAATCGCCACTGGGAATAGGTGGATGATGTCTGGGCGACTAAAATATTTAATTATTCATTACTTTTCTAAGGGGTCGAGCTACAAGTTTCCATAGTCTTCTCTTATTTCACGTTAAGTGTATATTAAAATTTTTAAAATATATCATAAAGTCTCCAATATTCCCATGCATGTCAGATATTCATTTTAAAGAAAAATTCAAAATTTGAAATGATGAGGGAGAAATAAAATCAAAGGCCATATTGCCCCATGAAAACAGATCGACGATTGATGAGTCTTGATGTTCCAAAGGCCATAACTTGAGATCCCGAAGTCGGATATGGGAAAAATTTACCTCGTTGGAAAATTTAATTCGATGAGGAAGATAATGGAATAGGTTTCAAGGATTCAAATTGGCCATATTTTTCTCATAAATTGAAAGAAAAATAAACAATATTTTTATTCTTTGCTGATAAATCTGCTTGACATCTCTACTTCACGAGCTCATATCTTGAGATCCAAAAATTAAAATCTCGCCCAGGAGGAATCATTGGAAAATGAGATGATGTAGTTTACATATAAATTGATTTCCATGTCTAAGAAATTGAATATCATTCCCTGAAAATTAAAACATAGTCCTCTCTTTAAAAGGGTAGTTAATTAAATTTTTCAAAATAAAAGTTTATTTAAATTTTTTTATGAAAGACAAAAAAAGCCCACTTCAAGATGTAGATGCCAATGATGTAAAATAATTAATGATACTTTATTTGTGAATTAATTAAAGTGATTTTTCCAAGAAATAAAAAGCCCTAAATACTCAAGAAGTTAGAAAATCTGGTTTTAAAAAGCAAGAAAGGGCTTCATCAAGGAAGAGGTTAGAGACAGAGAAGGTTTAATTATTCGAGCAAAAGACTAGAACAAAAGGGTTCAACCATCAAATGTAGCCAATATTTTGATAAACAAACATAGATCTCCATATTCTCCATTCTTTTTCTTCTTCTACACCACTTTCTCAAGGACTTTTGTTCATATTTCTGCACTGAGCATAAGGCTGAGTTATTGAGTGTTTCTCTTGTAATCTTCCAAGAATTTTCTTATATGACCATGGAGTATTTAAAGACATGTATGTGATTGCTAAATAGATTTTGTGTATTGTTGACTATTGATCATGAATAAAATTCCACAAAGAACTATTTCGGGGCATTTCTCTAATGATTTCTCAGATCTTGGGATTTATGAGTGTGAGATTTTTGGAGTTTTCCTATCAAATTCTTTCAGTATTAAATGAAAAACTCTTTTAAAGTTCTTTGAGACGATCTAAACTATTTCTTCATTTTTCTTGTGAGAAGATATGGACAAATCCTCTACTTGTATGTGATTTAGAGGGTTGCATAAATGATGATGAGTATGTGTACATTCTGATATTGAAGTATTCCTTGAATCTTTCTACAATTAAAATTCTTCTCACTGCACATAAAGATCAGATCAGGTTATTAAAGAACCATTCCATGTATAAATCAAAGCCATAAATATCTATGGTTTTCTATCTAGCATTCTCCTTAATCCAATATATTCAAGATAGATCTTTCAACCAAATAGGAGTACCACCTCTATAAAAATGCATGGGGATTCATATCCTCGTGAGGTTGTTGTTTCGATCTTAATTGATTCAAACATAAACACCCCCCCCAACCTCTCAGTATAACCATAAGCTCAACAATAAATATATAATTATTATAGGTATTCTTGTGAAAGAACACTTTGTCGCTTTTTATTTCTTGTAAAAATCGAATGTCAAGTGTATTTTAATCACTTATATCATAATTTTGAGTCATTTTATGATGTGCATCAATGAATACACATAACATGAGACCATATATTTTTGTATAAACATCAATCCATTCATCTCATCCCAATAGATTTTAGTAGAAGCAAAAATACAATATCTTGTTAAAGGATGAGTGTGTCAAAATGTTCCCGTATTTGTTCTTTGGATGAGTCAAAAGTTAACCTTCAATGGGGCACTTCTAGAGTGTTTATGAAATTCAAATACAATATAGAAGGCCTTCCACACATTTATTTACAAGCATGTTTTTATTTGCATCATTGTTTGGCTAAGTGAAAATTTCTCTTCCAACATGGCAATTCTTAGGTGATTCTGGAACATAAGCACTTCCATTCACAATATAGTTTCTACTTGGATAATTCTCTAGTTGAGTTAGTGAGAGAATTATGAAAGTACAAGCGTGTTTGTAAATAGAGGTGTGGTAGGTGTTCTCAAATTCTGTTTGCATTTCATAACCAATCCAGAAGTTCCACGTTGAAAGAAAAAAAATGACTTAGCTAGAGAATGATGCAACTACAAACACTATTGTAGATAGAAGTGGTAGCTTTCTAGATTTTATGTGTTTCAATATCAATCCAATATTCAATTATTCTCTTGGATGCTAATCAAAGTCCATTGTTGAATACTTAAAATTCTCATAAAAGCCTTTATAATCTACCCATTCCCAAGAAATACATAATGAGACACAACATGATATTCAATGATGATATGATAAGTATTAACAAACACTATTGTATATCTATAAAAACTTGCATAACATGGGTGACCATTATAGGAAACTCATCTATCTATATGTGGAGATATTTTATATACAAATATAGAGTAATACCTAAAAATAAAAGTAAATATGCTGATGTTATAAGCCTGAAATCTTGGGAGGACTACATTTTACATTTTTTTATTGTCAAGCCTCAACCCAATAAATAAGGACAAAATGAAATATTGAAAACATCCAAACAAAAAACTAAAAATATCATAAGATTTGTTCTAAAACATACATTTACCACCGAGTATCATTTATGGTTGCAAATCAATAAAAAATGCTCAAAGAAATTGAAAATTCAAGATTGTTTCATGGCAAACACAATTTATGATTTAATTTGATCAAATCTCATCAATGAGGAAAACACCTTTAATTGGTGATCAAATTTGAGTATGTCTAGATATTCCTATGAGGTATGTTTTTCACTTTGATTTATAAGCATTACAAATGTGACACATATATTAAGGGGTATGCCCACATTATGAACTTAACATAGGTTTGATGAAACCTATTATCAAAATCCAAGGGATTTTGACATTGAATTAGGTCTCCCTATTGTAGAAAATACAACTTTTTACATTTAAAACAAAATTAATGATAGATTTTCTATAAAACAACTAGTTTTCACATTTCATTTGAGCATTAAGAGTATGAGTATTGAGACTTTGAGCTTGAAGAACTTCCTAAAACACAATGTAACATCAATATTTAAATCTTTCTTTCACAAAAGAAACTGAAGGCATGATAATAGGTTTAGATATACAAATGAAACAAAATAAAAATGAAAATCACAAAAAACAAGATCATAGAATGAAGAGAAAGAAGTTAAACATGGAAAATATAGTGTATAACTAAAGAAACTTAGAGGGTCTAAAGGCCTAACAAGGTACTATTAATAACCATTTACTCAAAATAATTTTTGGTTAATTTAATATACTGCAATATGCTTGATCTCACTAGCTCACAATATTCAATTTTTCTTATTTAGTTTCTCCTTGATTAGTAATTTAGGAAAAGAAAAATCAACCCTCTATTATGGCTATCAAATGTAAAATTTATAGCAATTAACTAATACTTGAAATGATAACTTATAGCAATTTAACTAGCATCTCATTGGATAATTAACTAAGGAAATTCAACAGTTTATTACATTAAATTTAGAGCATAAATACATTGACTACTAAGAAGGAAAATACCTCAATATCTATTTGAATTTACCCAAGTGTAGTCCATTTCCATGTAGGGATCAAGATAATCTTTCCAACGAGCTATCATATGTCTGGTTTTGACCCTCGGTTGTTGAGAACGAGCCTTCACAAGTTCAGGATTAGTTTCAGAGGCCAGTTTGATGACAATGGTTCTGGGTTAAAAAATGTTGTTGATAGGCTCTAAATCAAAAAGTCAAAGTTCCCATGTTGTAGTATACTTAGGGAGATTTCCAATGATGCCTCATTTTACTCATTTTGACTTTGGATAAAACAATTAGAGCTGTCACAAATCTATGAACTGGTTGAGGCAAGATGGTCTAATCAAGTGGCATGGTAGAGTTTCAGGGAAGTCAAAGCAGTGTTTAACAACCTCATCTCATGATTTCATTCCCACATCGTCAGATTACTCATTGATACCTTATCTTCCTTGATTGGATATCGTATGGAAATGTGGCATCTTTTGCAAGATCGAGCATTTTGTGGGCTCTGCAAGCCAATCAAGGTTTTAAAGAGGAGATTTTCATGGCCAAAATTGGGGGCATGGGTGGAATAATGTCAGATTGCTGATCATATAATCTCAACGGGATTTTCGAGATATTTCAGATGATGTGCCCCATGCCACATTATTATTTTTTTGTACTGGGGGAATCGACAACGCACAGTTCTCGTACTCGCGTCGGCTACCACTATAACCCCATGTGCAACCACCCAGCCTGCAAGAATGGTGCACAAGTAAATCAGGGTGAGAATCGAACATGCGACCTCATTTTTACAAATTTCCTTCCATTTACACGACACTTGCCAATCCGTCTACACCCCTGCAGGCTCCCCATGCCACATTATGACCTCGTCTCATACGACATCATTTTCAAGCTCACTCAATGAGGTCAAGGTCAAAGTCAAAGTCAAAGATTTGACTTAACATGATTTTCGAGGAAACTAAATAAATAATAATAATAAAAAAAAAGGGTGGAAAAAGGGGAGCATGCCACGCACCCCCCCATGAAAAATTAGAAAAAAAGAGAGAGGGGAAAATAGAAAACCCTCACCCTTCCTCTCTCAATCTCATTTCATAGGTTCGTTGGACGGGGAGAGGGCTCTAGTTTTAGAGAAGAAGGTTAAGGAAGATGAGTTTAAGCAGTAGAACAAGGAAGGGGGTCTGTTGGTTTCTCCGCTTAGAAAGGTGATTTTATGTTGGTGTGATGTTTTTACTGAATACACTGGGTTGCATACTATTGTAATAATTGGTTTGTAGAAAATCAGAGTTGGTTTGAGTGTGGAATGCATGTTAATTTGTTGTCGTTGATTTTTTTTGTTTTATGAGTGGTTTATTTTCCTGAGCAAAAAATCAAGAGGGAGGGGATTCGAACCCCTCTTAGGAAACAAGCCCAAGCCTCCATAGCCCCCTTAAAAATTATGATTTTTTCTCAGTTTTTAGACATGTACCTATAAATGGAATCTAGGGGGCTTGAAACCCTAAACTCCCCCTCCCCCCCGTTTCCCACTCATAAAACTTAAAATTTTCATACAAACGAAAAAATTGAAGGGGAGGGAGTCAAACCTGCAACCTCCACTCCCCTTTTCCATAGTTTAAATCCAATATTTTTCCAAAAAAATTAAACTAGGGTCGTGCCCCCGACCACCGTCGCTCCACCAAAGGCGACATCTTTACACCCTCTGCACAACATCCTACCACCTGTTTTCCACCCCCACACCATGGGTGGGCAACACGTTCTGTAGTTTGTCGCCCCCACTCCACTTGGGCTCCTCCTCTGCCCACTTGCAACCACAATAAACACTGGAAAGGGGTGAGGGGATGTCCCTCCACCAAGGAGCCATCATCGCTAGTGTATAGTCATGTGTTAACAAAGTTTTTTTATTTTATTTTGAATATGGTTTGGCCGGGGGGCGTATAACGGGGGCCAAGTTTTTATTTTATGGAGTTTATTTTATTTTATTTTGAATATGGTTCGACCAGGGGGCGTATAACGAGGGTTGGGTTTTAATTTTATGGGTTATGACTATGGTTCGCGGGGGGTATAAACTATATAATGTTTAATAATAGTTAGTTATTTTTAATTTTAATTTTTTAATTTATATATTATAAATTAAAATTAAAATTAATTTTATAATAAATAATTAAAATTTAAAATGATTTATAAGCTATATGGTAAAAATTCATTTTTACCCCTCTAAGAGACATTGACATAACTAATTCCATAACTTCTTCATCTAGAGGTGATTTTTCACCTGGAAACAACCCATATGACCACAACGGGATGAAGACCACATATATAGTGATCAAATCCACAAAATCAACCAAGATTTCCAGTTCAACATTCAGGAGCATCACAGATTCCAAATTGACATGGGGCCAAATTTATGAACTCCAAATTGACCGGGGCCAAATTTATGAACTCCAAATTTATTTGGGGCCAAATTTTTGAAATCCGAGGAAGACCCATTTCAGCTTCAATAATGTAGACCTGTAGCAACCTGTCAATCCTGATGTTTGACCCATAATTCATATTTGATTTCATCCCCCCTAGATCAACCCTCCAACCATCACTTTTGCATGACCTTTCCGGGGCCATATCTTGCTCATTCAGAGCTTGATTTGAGCCAAATGAAAGGAAATGGAAAGCTGGTGGATATAGCTAAAAACATGAAAACATAATATTTCAGAATCATGGTTGTTTTTTATGAGGGACCACCCTTCCAAGGTTGAGGCCTAGGGATCCCTTTACTGAATTAGGCCCAAATTGAAACCATAATTCACCAATGCTCATGGAAAATTTATAGGCATCAAGGGGGGAATAATAATAGGTATAAAATGTGCTCGAATAATGGGAACTTCCTTACTTTCAATGACCAAACCCAGGACCCCCCTGCCCTCCAAAGAAGGCTAGCTTTTACCCAAGCCTTGGCCTTCACCCTAGTGAATTTGGCAGCCATTGATGGCCATTAAGACACCCCAAATTCACTAATTTATAGCTACAAAACAGGGCCAACAATCAGAGATGCCATTGGGATGACACAAATCCTAAGGTAAATGGGGAGGTGGCACCCAATTTTGTCATTTTCCTTAAATCACTTGTTGCCAAAATTTGATATCTCTCGCATGATTTACTTTTTTAATAAAATATTGTAAATTAAAGTTTGAAATCAAATTTGTATTTGCTTTATCTTTTTGAAAAAGGACAAAAGAACTTTAGGATTGGTCCACTTGTCACTTTTTCCAAAGTGACATGTGTCTTGTGATCTAACCCTAACCTCATCTTCTATTATAAATAAGACGATGATTTTTGTACATGGGGGACTTGTTGGATATAACATAAAACTTCTGTTGATTTTTCTATAAGAGTTCTTAGTGTTTGTAATTATTTGTTCTCCTTTCCATTGTTAGGATTTGGATACTTGCTAGTTAAGGGTTGAGGGGTAGTAGTAAATACTTTTTTTGCTAGCTATCTCCAGGAGGGATTAGTTAGCTATGCATCTCTTGTTATTTCATTGGTTTTAACTTGATGGTTTTCAGGTACTAACAACTATTGTTTGACTTGTTTAAAGTTATTTTGTGCATAATTTAGGAAGGAGCTAGGCATATCAACCATAGTTAACGGTCATGAGGTCTAGGGCCCCCTTAGGACAACTCTTAAAACCCATTTTCTTTGTTGTTCATAGCTATTTATTTCTCATCTTTCCATTCTTCATTTAGCTTCAATTTTCTTCCCTTTGATATTGCTCTCCTAAATAAGCAAATTGACCATTTTATTCAGTTTACCCTCACAACACAACCATCTTAGTTGGTTGTTTTATATATGTAATTTCCAATTTTATGTTTTCTTTATTTCGTTTATGTTACTAAAGATACCAATATTTCATTGCCAACCTGCTAGGAAGTAACCGGTTTCCTGTTCCGCTTCACCTAAGTGGTCGAGAACCACTTGAAAACCTGTTTGAGGCAAAGGGGCTAGCATGGAAACAAACAAAAAATAGTGGAAAACCTTGTAGAATCCTCTTCCCACACTCCTTTTTACACTTGTTTTGAATTTACTCAGTTTCATAAATCTTTCACATATTTCATTGTTATTATAACCTTATTTTGTAAAGAAAATTCTTGGTTTTCATTTAATTTTCTGTTCATAGAAATATGGAATTGTTCTTTGTATATTTTCATTGATTCAATTTGCATTAGATAGTTTCCATCCCTTAAAACCAAGGAACTAGTTGAAGCTTCCTTACACATGGAGGATATGTGGCCCGCAAAGAGCTTCAACCCCATTCCTTTTGGCTGAGTAGCGTAGGTGATTTCATTTATTCATTATTGAATTTATCCAAGTACGACGCCACCTAAGATGAAGAAAAAAAGGCACATAACCCTGTGCTTGGGTGATGGTTGCATTTCCTTTCCATCATACCTATCGTGGTTAACGTCAAGTTTAGTAGGGAGGGTGAACCAATACTTATTATATTGTTTATTTGCTTTTATTTATCACTTACAAGTTGCTTCCCCTAAATGGTCCCATTCAAAAAACCAAAAAGCTAAAAAACAAAAACACCAAAAAATATGCAAAACACTTGAAAAAAAAGGTAGGGGTCCACCTTACGAAACAAAACCTTATATATATTTATCTAGATATGTATATTTGTATATATACTTATATCATATTTAAATTAGCTAGATTTCAATTTTGTTAACCAAGAAACACACTTGTTGAAGCAAGACATGATCTCACCACGTGGATGGATTGGTATTTTCGGTTATGCAATTTCAATTTCTAGAACACTAGGAATCAAAGCCAAGGAATCTTGATTAGGGGCCCCTTAGAATTTGTCTACATGGTATCGATTGAGTGAGCTCTTTTGCTTCAATTTGGTATTGTTGGTAAATCTCAAAGTTAAGATGTTGAATAACTTAGCTTGGGTCATAATACTAATCTACTTGGGTAAGCGCAACTAAAACTCCCTCTGGGGGGTCCTAAGCCTCTTCCTTTGCACATGTATCCTTCTTCCATCCAAACATCTTCAAGAGCTCGAAAGTGCTAATGAAGAGAAAAGGCTAACCCCTCCTTATCTGAAATGCATGGGGCACTCTTCGTTCTAACCAAGTGGTGTACACAAGCTCACTCTTTTTATACTATGCAGAACAATTGTAGGATAGTAGTTGTGAGCCTGATTGAGAGGACCTTCAAAATGGTGTTGTAACGTTGCATGTGATTAATCAACTTAAAAAATACAATTAATACATTTTTAAAGTCTTAAACCTTTCGTCAGTCCACCCAACACCCTGGTAAATATTAGCTTGCATCCAATTACATCCTTTTAAATAGCTATTGCAACTTACTGAAGGGATGCAATTATATTTTCAGACCCTAGTTTTCAACTTTTAAAAGTCTCGAGACCACTTTCCGAGTAATTCTGGGTACTTCCAAGCAATTCTGGGCTTGTTTTCACGCATTACAAATCCCAAACAACTTGCTTTTCATCATTTACTACCACCTTTTTATGATATGGTTTTAGCTTTCTAAAGGCATTTTGGCTCTTAGTTTTTCAGTATTTTGCACAAGTCATTAATCAGGGAATTATTTTGAACCTCAGTTTACCCCGAGAACCAATTTTGAACATTTCCCAAGGTCACAAGGGAGCGAATAGCTTGTCATTATCTTTTATTAGTTTTCTGGTTTGAAAATCAACAAGCTCATTTTCACCCTCTTGTCCATAAAAATTCACCCCCATGCCTTTTCGGCCACCTAAGAATTTGAGGGAGGACAATACCTAGGTTGGGTGGTCCTAAGAGGGATTTTATGCAAGTCCCTCACCTCACCTTATTACCCTTTTCATCGCCTTATGAAAAATACTATATGAGGTGCAGGTGTTCTCTGCCTCATGCCGAGCTATCAAAGAGGTTGTAACCAACTTCATAGCCATATAGGTGGGGATCCGTCCAACAAACATATTTTGCTTATAAGACGTCCCTTTTCTAGTGACTCTACTGGGGAACCTTGCAAAGCTCTTTTGTTTTGATTGTATCCCGAATCTTTTATTGAGGAGTGGACCTAAATTATTTGTTGTCTTTTCCCCCATATACTTCCCTCCACTTTTTGACAGAAGCTCAAGAAAAGGCCATTAAGTGATCCATTGGATTTCCTTGTTAGTTGTTATAGTTCAGTTCCCTTTGTAATTCCATTGCATCACAGAGCCATAAATACCATCGAGTTTTATTTTTCTCATACCTTGTTAGTATCCGATCTTACTTGTTCAAACTCATGTGAATAGTCATCAACTATCATACCTTACCTTTCACTTGAATAAGAACTAAAACAAACTTCTTGTTTAAGTTGGGTTACTCTAACACCTTGTAAGAAAGAGTAGGATTATTGGTGTGACACCTCTCTTGTAATCAAAATACATTACCCGATCCCCTTGCATGTTGGCAGGGAAAAATAATATTAAGACTAGGGAAACAGTGTCCCCCAAGATTATAAGAAGCCAAAGATTGTGAAATAAAAAAAGTAGTGAGACACATACATCCAGGAAACCAAAAACTCATCACACCTGTAGTAAAAGATAAGACACCCTCCTCCTCTGTTTCTGCTCAAAATCCCATACTAAAACGAGCATCGGTCAATCCATCAACAATTACCAACAATTAGGTTGTTCCCTTAATTGTTCCAACAATTGTTGTTGTTTCTTACACATCTATTCTAATGGCAATGCCTTGGAAACCTAATGCCCCTTTGAGGTTGGATCGACCTCTACATGACGGTCCTACTGATGCCCCAAATTGGATTTCTAATTTTAGTGGCATTGGTCCATTGAATGGTGAGGAATATATACAAAAATTCTATGATGCATTAACACTTATGGACATAAAAATTCTTGATGTCATCAATAGAATATTTGTAAGGAACTTTGAGGAGGAAGAAACAAGATAGTATCGCTTGCTTCCTAGTGATACTATCCAATATTGGGACACTATGGTCCAAGATTTCAAGAAACGTTTCCAAGGAGCAGATGATGTGGCTTCCCCACTCAGGGATTTCACAACCATATTCATTCATGAGGGGGAGCCAATTTGTAATTTCAATTAACTCTTTACCTCCACCTTGAACATGATCCAAAATACTTCCCAACCATTTGGAATTTTTTTTTGCACTACTATAAAAATGCTATGAATCCAAATGTAAAGTACATATTGAAAGACAAATCAATACACTCTTTAGATGCGAACAAGGCTAGTGCCCTAGAAATTGAGAAAAACATAGATGAATTTGGTATGCTCCCCTCATATGTAGCACAACCCCGTCTTAATGGGAGGATTAGGAATGAAGTAGTTCAAATTGAGGGTCCTCGATATGAGCCTCTACCTACCCAAACTTCCAGGATGGAAGAAAGGGAAAGTTTTGAAATGTTGAAATTATTAATGAACATGAATGATCAAATCCTTTCCCTAAGTTGAAAATTAAATGACTTGTAGTTTACTGCTCCTTCGAGGTCAAGGCATCCTCTTCCTCCTACTCCCCCTCCTAGGCATAATGCTTCTGAAGTGGATTGGTGTCATTTTTTTAGGACTTCTATGATCCTGAGTATTATTACTCGTATACATGTCACTTGGAATTGCCCGAGATGGGAAAGGCACCTTTAACTCAAATAAATAACAAACTTACCTCCACTTCTCAGAATGATCAAGTTAACATGGAAGAGGCTACACCTTATGATGATAACTCTCCTTCCTTTGGAAGCTTTGTTGTAGAAACTAGGAATCAAGCCTCTAGACCAAATCTACAAGGAGTGGAGGAGGGGAAAACAGATCTTAAAGATAATGGAAAAAACAAAGCTATTATGAGTGGTAGATCAACTTATCCTCTGAAGAACATAGATCCTTGGGATCCAAATAAGGTTTTACCTAATGATCTACCACCACACTTCCCAATAATGAGACCTTACAATGTCATTGAAGATCTAGTGAAGGTCCCAACCCATATGACATTATTAGATGCTCTTAGGACATCAACTCAATTTGAAAACATTTCACGTGTCCTACAAGCCCCACCTTCTCCATGAATAAAACATAGAGATCCTCTTTCCAAAGAGGCCTCCTCTCAACCAAAGGAGGCATATGATGTCATCGATTTAGACCCAGGATTTCCTACTTTCTATGTCTCGATATTTTTTTTTGATTTTGTGCTCCATAATCGTGTCATTGACGCAGGAGAAAGGCATAATGTCACAACCCTTCAAGTTATGAGGAGATTGGTTTTTGAGTGCACAAGTCCTTGTAAATGTCTGCTAGCTTTGGATTCAAGAACTGTAGAAACAATTGGCCACATCAAAGAATTATCCATTGCTTTCAATCAAGCTCATGACGTGAACATGCTCATACATGTAATTGTAGAAGATATACCTGAAGCATATGATATGATTTTAGGAAGAGAGTGGTCCTCTAAGGTCAAATAGGGTTGTTACTTCATGGAAGGAACCCGCTTCACCTTTCCTCATAAGGGTGTCAAAGTTGTCATTAAGAGAGAGACAAAATATCGAGAGTAGGTTCTACCTGCTTCTTACAACACAAGACATGTGTATTTTCAAGACACGAGGATGGGTACTTATAGTGTGTTATTTGAAAGAGATGTTCATGTTCCCCCTCCTGAGCTAGAATAAGTGATTTGGAGCATGGATTTTGATGGTACCAAATCCAAGCATGGATCTGGTGTTGGGGTCCTTTTGTGTGATCCCAAGAGAAAGGTAATCCATTTCTCTTTTTTATTAGAGTTCCCTAACACCAATAACATGGCAGAATACAAAGAATTACTTTAGGGCCTCCAAAAGGCATTGGACTTAGGAATTCTCCATTTAGTGATGAGCGGGAATTCATAGTTAGTTGTGAACCAAATGAGAGAAAAATATGTGGTTTGTAACCCTCGCCTCAAACAATACTATCGAAAGGCTAAGGAACTTATTGAAAAGTTCTTGTTTTTCAACATTCAAGTTGTACCTAGGGCCACAAACCATGTAGTTGATACTTTGGCCTTAGTTGGTTCATGATTTACTTTAGATTTTGTAAGGTTTTTTGAGGACATAAAAGTCCAAATATTACATAGGCCCACGCTACCTTATAATGTTGACTCTTGGAAAGTTTTTGATACCGATGAACAAATCTATAGATTCCTTCAAAACAAGGAGAAATTTGAAGACTTGTATATCTGCCATGAGTTGGAAAAGGAAAACGAGGATATAATTCAATTGAAGACAAATAAAATTCCCCCATAGGTTATCCGTGTTGGAATCCATGTTCGATTCCAATGATGTCTCTACCTCTACACCTAGTATTAATAGTGAATCTATAAGGAAGGTGCAAGAAACCATCCCTATAAATATGAGAACAGAGAAAGATCCAAAATTGGTTCATAATAGGGTGATAATGTTCTCCTTCTGAGGTCACTCAATTCATGGAACTCTTAATGGAGTTAAAGGATGTGTTTTCTTGGTCCTATGAGGACCTCAAGGTATTTAATATGCAAGAGATAGACCATGGCATACCCATAATCCATGATTCGAATCCTTACAAGCAAAAACAAAGGAAGAACATGCTTGATTTATAATAAACAATTAGGGCTGAATTAGAAAATATGGAAGCAAAGGGGGTCATATGCTATGTTCGCCACTCACATTGGGTATCTAATTTTGTTCCAGCTAGGAAGATAACTGGGGATATTTAGTTGTGTGTTGATTTTCAACATTTGAATAAAGTGTCCTTAAAAGAAAACTACCATGTCCCACCTATGGATGAGATCCTCCAACAAGTGTATGGGGCTCAAATGATGTCTCTTTTAGATGGTTTCTCAAGTTACAATCATATAGCCCTCAAACCTTCTAATTATCACAAAACCATCTTCACTACCCGTTGGGGCATGTATGCATATCACAAGATGTATTTTGGTTTGGTTTGATTAACGTCAGAAGTACCTTGCAATGTGCCATGGATATTACTTTCAAAGGATTGTTGGGTAAGATTATAGTTGTCTACTTCGATGACCTCACAATTTTCTTTAAAGAATGAGGTAGTCATTTTGATCACCTTAGGCAAGTGCTTCTTAGATGTCATAAGTTTGGCATATCCTTAAATCCTAAGAAGACCATTTTTGGTGTTATGGAGGGAACTATCTTGGGTCACATCATGTCTCAAGAAGGTGTCAAAGTTGACCCTGAGAGGGTGATAACAATCACAAGGCTTCCCTTAACCACCAATAAGAAAGAGATGCAATCTTTCTTTGGAAAGATAAATTTCTTGAGACGCTTCATTCCTGATTTTGCTCAAGTTGTCAAACCTCTAAATCAGTTAATGAAGAAGGGAATTAGGTTCAAATGGGACCCCCTACGCATCCTGATTTTTAGTGTATTAAGATAGCCATTTCTTCTGCACCTTTGTTGATTAGTCTCGATCACTCTAAATATTTTTTCATGTACACTAACTCATCAGAGGAAACAATTTATGCAATTTTATTGCAAAAAGACCACGAGGAAAACCTTAGATCAATTTCCTTTGTAAGCCATAATTTGAAGACACATCAGCTAAACTATTCTCAACTTGAGAAACACAATTATTCATTATATAAATCCTTAGAGTTGTTTCGAAACTACGTCCAAGGCCACAAAGTGCATATATTTGTGCCCACATCTGTCTTAGTCATTGATTTGAACCAAACTGAGATGCATAGTAAGTGGTCCAAATGGATCATGCACATGCAAGAAAATAACTTAGATATTAAACCAACAAAGACCATAAGGGGAACACGAATGGCTGAATTGCCAACTCAATCCCATGTCTTGGTCACAGTTGAATCACCTCAAGTAAAAGACTTGATTGCTTACGAAGAAATGGGTAAAGAAACTAAAATGGCCTCACAACCATGGTACAAGCATATTGTATACTTTTTAATGAATGGTGTTTGTCCATTGGACATGGATACTAAAGGAAAGCAAACACTTCACTTACAAGTTGTCTGGTATGTCTTTAAAGATCAAATCCTTTATCAGAGAAACCTTGATGGTGTTTTGCCACATTGCCCAACTCCTGATTAAGCCCAAATGGCACTTGAAAAATGCCATTCTGGGGTTTGTGGGGGTCACTTTTCATCCAAAACCAGTACAACAAAATCTTTTCATGTAGGTTACTTTTGGCCTTTCCTCCATCAAGATGGCTATTTACTAGTTCAAAAATGTAAATACTACTAGCACTTCACTCGGAAGCACAAGTTAGCTACTTTACCTCTTAATCCTATTGAAGTTACAAGATCCTTTCACAAGATGGGGTATGGACTTTATTGGGCCAATATCAACACCTTATAGTGCATGCAACATATTTATCTTGACGAAATGGGTTGAAGCAGTTTCCCTTAAGAATGCTACAAAGAAACATGTGGTAGAATTCTTTGAACTTAACATTTTATCCTGCGTTGGAACACCTCTTGAGATATTAACTGATAATGGATCAAATTTCAATTTTGATGTCATGCTCCACCTTGGTATCACATATGGCATCCAAATTTTCCAATCTTCCACTTATTACCCCTAGGGTAATGGATTGGCCGAGTCAACAAGTAAATTTTTGATTCAGATCCTTTAGAGAACAGTCAAAGACAACAAGTGTGATTGCCACACAAAGGTAAACTTTGCTTTATGGGCTGACCTGATAACCCCCAAGACTGCTACGGGATAAATTCCTTACACTTTGTTGTATGGAACCCCTTATGTTCTGCCTATTCACTTGCAAATTCCAACCTTCAGGTTGGCTATTGCTGAGGTAGAAGGCGATTTTCAGCCCTTACAACATTTTTTAGACACACTTATTGGACTAGATGAGGTTAGAAAATATGCATTCCAACACCTCCAAAAGAAGCAATACATTGTAAATGTTCATTCTGTAAAAGAGACAAAATGGTAAATTATAAAGTAGGGGATGATGTCCTACTATGGGACAAATCACATGAGGCCCCATCCAAACACTGCAATCTTGATTCTTTATGGTTGGTTCCTTACACAATTTATGAGGTTTTAGGGACCAATGCTTCCAGATTAAAAACCTTGGATGGTGAACCGATCCAATTCCTAGTGAATGGTCGCCACCTAAATTTCATTTATGCTCGAGAAACCTCATATCTCTATACATATGTCACCACATTTGGATTTTCTTATTGTATGTATTTTCCCGTGTTTAGATTTTGAGATTTTGGCTTGTTTTATTTTAGTTTTGAGTGTAGGCCCCTTTTGGTTTTCCTCTTGATTTTTTCCTT
>ML808941.1:239492-312568 GCA_009831015.1 Picea engelmannii | reverse complement strand
TCAACTCTTTCTCCATAAAAAAAATCTTGATCCAGAGTGGGATTTATTCTAGAAACCTTTTCTAAGGACCTTCAACAAAATTCCTTTCAACTTCATTGGAAGAATCAATGTATTCTACAAAAAACTCAATATATAACCTTCCTTCACCTGAGAAAACTAGAATTCAATGGCTTGAGTCCATTTGTTATCCAATGCCTTCAGTTTATCAAGGGTGATTTGATCCCACACCAATTGTCATTGAGGCCTCAAAGAATTGTTATTAGCAGTCTACCTCTTCAACTATTCATACAATAAACATGTAAATTCAACGAAGAAAATTCCATGCATATCAATGTAGATATACCTATTCTTCCATCATTCCACGTTGGAAATCATACCTTGAGTTTTTCAATGAATTTCCTCTCAAGAAGGATACCACCTCATTCTCTTCCATCATCATTCAATACAAAACCTTCAAGTCCTGACAAAGGAACCATTTTTTGGCCCACTTGCACAAGTCCTTTGTAATGTTGGGGGGTTGATGACCCAGGTTTCGTCCAATGTTGACCAAAAAAAACACCAAGTCGTTGACATATAAATCCTTAGCCAAAGACTGGAGAAGGTCTCACCTGATACGCCATGAGAATCATAGAGACCATCTGGTCTTGTGTCGGTGATGAACGGTTAATTACATAGGGAATCCATTCATGTTGAAATTCATACATTCCATTACATTATGATTTACACACTAAAAATATGAAACAACAACACATACATTCATTGGAAACATAATAAACACCTCAAAAGATACGAATCATTGCGGAATTTATTATATTCAGGCACCCAATCACATTCATAGACCAAGAGAACCGACATTTCTCATAACCAATGCCCTGCATTCTCATACATTCTCATAGTAATTCATTACATGGAACCATGCACTTTCTCTTAGACTCTACATCTATTACACAACCAGACTCACAACTAGACTCTTCACAAAACATAACTATACTCTTTACAAAGCATGAGCTCATAGTGAACCCATGAAACGAACATCCATAATGATCTCCACATAAACAATCGACAACTAACTCGTCAACTCACTAGCTAAAAACCTATTTATCTATCATCATTGTTACCTTGTGTTTCCTTCTCTCCTTCGGTGCTCTTTCACTTTCAGTTCTACTCCACTCGCTCTTTTGATTTTCAGTCCTGCACGCTTCTATTGCATGCATGCAGTCAACATAGCCTCTTTGGATTCGTGGAAATAATAACTACCTTACTAGCTCATCCATTAATTGTTCCACGATATCTTGTGTTGCTTGATGTAACCATTCAAGAATATTCCCCAAAGATTATTTTCTTGATTTTGGTTTGCATGCAGTATCTTCTTGATTTCTGGCATGCATAATAGAAATCAGATTGATGCACACATACTAGAATTTGACATGGAGCACACCTCATGTAATCCACTGCGCAGCTACTGGTGTGTGAAAAATTGTAGCACATGTAAAACTATCTCTGTTCATGCACACAAACCTTATCCCAAAACATTGGGTGCCAACACCCCCTACTAGCACTCCTACTATAGCCGGAGTTGAAAAGTGTGGGATACTTTTGCTTGTTGAATTTCTAGACTAGTTTACAAGTGTAATAAATAACCAAGATCTCAAGAAGATTAACCAAGCACAAATTACAAAACAAATTATGGGTATGCTCATTTCTCCATAGGCAATGTTCTTTCATTACCACCCAACCATAGGCATCCTCAAGTTCCACCCCCGAGGAGAGCATAGTAGTTTACCCTGGGTTTTCTTCACAGGGGGAGAAAACCCAATACATTCTTATAGAGAATATCCATGCCAAAGACAGAATAACCAAGCTCTATTCACTGGAGAAAATCAATAAGAAAGAATCCAACAATAAATCAACAGTGTAAACCCTAGTGCACCTTTAGCATACCACCAATACTGAGAGATATACCCCAACTAGACATGCTCCTTCCTTCCTTCATTGGAATGTAGCAGTTGCAGCTCACATTTACACTTGTGCCCTTTTTCAAAGTGGAGAGTGTGTAAATGAGCTAGCGTCCACTCTTGTTTATACTAATCTTCCAGTGAACTTTTCCAATGCGGCCGACCTGTTCTTTCTGGAAAATACATTTACTTTATCTTATTATGGCAGACCGACTTAACTTCTAGAACAATAGATTTCTTTTGGGGCTTATTTAATTCTTTCAATGGTTTTCCTTTGACATCTTGGCATATTCTTCTATAAGAAATGTCTTCCCGGAGGTGAATACCTCCTGTAGCTACCAAAAACATCAACACTCCCTCTTAGTCAGGAAGGTATTCTCCATGATGTTTTTCCTCTCGTTTTCATAGCCTCGCAGGCTATGCCATGGTCCTCCGACCATGCCATGGTCACGCAGACCATGCTACTGGTACCATCATCATGTTGCACATGGCTACACCCAATGTGGACCTTTCTAGGCCTTCATCACCACTAGAATACACTAGGACCTACTCTCATGTAGTGTGGCACTAGGACCTACTCACTCGTAGTGCATCATCAAGGACCTACTCTCCCATGACGTTTCCACTTGGTCAACTCCCAAGGGATGTGTCCTCATGGTCTACTCCCATGGGATGATGGGTGCCACCCCAGGACAACTTGTCACTACTCTGAAAAGTGTCATGCTCAAATATGTCTCAAAGGAGAGTTCTCCAGGTCGACCCAACCCGATATGGGGAGAAGCTCAGAGGTGCCCCCACGGATCGACCCAGGACATCCACCCGGGGAGAAGACTTGTCTCAGGTTGATCCAACCCAGAAAAATGAGGATAAGACCTGTCTCAGGTTGAACCAACTCAGTCCATCAGGGAGAAGACACGGAGAAGGCACAACACAATCGTAGATCGACCCAACCCACTACCCTGTGGAGACGATTTGGAGAGTGTCCTCATAGATTGACCCATCCCACTACTCTAGGGAGAAGACCTGGAGAATGTCTCAAGAAGTTGCACTCATCAAAACTCCCTCTTAACGAGAGGGGAATTTCACTCCAAGTTTATCACGAAAGTACTCAAACTTCGACTTGGAAAGAGGCTCGGTGAGAACATCTACAATCTGCTCATCTTCCTCTACACCATATCTTGAATGTAATGAATCACGATGGGATCCAATATCTGATCAGACAATCCTACAAGGAGCTTCTAAAGCCACACTGCTTCACATATTGCCATACATATTGCAATATACTTGGTTTTTGTGGTACTCAAAGCCACAAAAGTATGTTTCCTGCTACACCAAGAAACCACAACATATCCAAAATTGAAGCAACACCCTGAGGTTCTATTCCTATCAACTGCACTCCATGCCAAATCTAAATCATCATATCCCTGCAGTCTCATGTCAACACTGGAATCATGTCTCAGGCCATATCCAATTGTGTCTCGCAAATATCTCAACACATGCTTCGCAGCCACCCAATGTATTTTCCTTAGATGACTCATGAACTGGCTAAGTGCACTCACTGCATAGCAAATATCATGTCTGTTTTTGACCAGATACATCCATGATCCAATCAGTTGTCGGTATATGGTCGGATCAATCAAGTTTGAATTAGAATAAGACTCACTCATCTTCTTTAGATGCATCACCATCGGTGTGATCATGGACTTATAGTCCAATATTCCAAATCTCATCAAGATCTCAATTGTGTACTTCCCATGACTCAGGAAGATCTCATCAATTCTATACCATGCCTCAAGTCCCAAGAAGTAATGCATCATGCAAGATCCATCAAAAACCTTATAGTACAGGTTGGCATCAATAACACTCTTGATGGAACCCAAAATCATCAAGTATCCATCAATCCTCGCATACCAATCACGAGGTGCCTACTTGAGTCCATATAGGGCCTTCTTTAACCTGCAAACATGGGACTCCTTCCCATGAATCAAAAAACCATCTGGTTGCTTGATATAGTACACCTCTTCCTCAATCTCACCATTGAGGAAAGTTGTCTTCACGTCCATATGATGTAATCTCCAACCCAAGGCTGAAGCAAGTGCAATAATCGTCTGAATGGAGATCTATCAAGCAATAAGAGCAAAGGTCTCCTCATAATCTATTCCCTCCAACTAAGAGAATCCTCTGGCTACAAATATCATTTTTTGCTTCTCGATGCTCCCGTGAGCTACATTTTTTATCTTGTAAATCGACTTGGAAGTCACCATAGACTCCCCTTTAGGTGTCAAAACAATATCCCACACATCATTCTTCATGATGGACTGATGCTCCTCCATCATGGAATCTCTCTATACTTGTTGACTGGATGCCTCCTCATAATAGGAAGGCTCAGAATCAATGATGTGGCTCATAGCTTCAACATAGCTCGAGAATCTTTGAGGTCTCTTACTTTCTCTGAAAGTACCATGAGGAGAGCATATCTCTCTACCTTTTGTAGAGTCTGATGAGCCCAGGTAGGCCTCTACCAGCCTACTACAATATATCTAGGAACATCAACATGATGTATTGGATCAACTGGATCGACAAGGTCAACTATCTCCTTCTAAGATACTAAAGGGTGAGGGGGACAATACACCATCTCCTCCTGTGTCTCACTGTCAATCTGCATGTGAGGTCCTCTAGATATCCTCCTGCACACCTTAATCTATCTTTGACCTGGGATGTAGATCTAATATGCCTTCGACGATTCAAGGTACCCAACAAATGTACCCTTCCTGACTGAAAGTTCTAACTTCGTCCTTTTCTCCTTGGTTATGTGAATGTGAACTGGATATCCTAAGGTATCCAACCTATCCCTGTGACCAACCTGTTCCTGTGACCAACCTGTCCCTGTTATTTCCAATGTCTCATCCATGAGACTAGATTCACTCAAGGAAGCAACTGTCAAACTTCTACAAACTCCGGTCGGACTGCTTCATGTCTAAAACCAGAAATCATCTAATAAGTTGTCATTTTCAATTGTCACTATAGCTCCCTCTCAGAGCTATCATAGTGACCTGCCTCCGTGGTAACCTGCCCGAAACAAGGAACAAGAACAACAATATTTCCATGGAAACCTCCATGGAATTTAACAAGATAAGCTGCTTGAAACAAGAACAACCAGAACAAGAATATCTCCTCTAGGGGAGATCAACTTAGCTTGCAACAAGTGCATCATCCATAGATCAAGTGCAACTAAAGACTGTTGTCACAGCTACAACACCTACTTGTAATGTAGAAAATCTAAGATACTTGAAATGTAAGTTAGAGGCATATTAATTTAAATAATCAAACATGGAGTCTTCACTTCCAGGGAGAGTGCCTTGTTCCTATGAATGCATTGGATATGAGATCCCCCTTGGATCTATGATTGTTGCTTGGACAAGGGTCCCTACTCTTGCAAACACCCTTATGATAATGATACAATTTTAAAAGAAAAATATACAAGTGCATACCTTTAAAATTGTAGCATTCTCTGGTTCTGGTGCAATTTCATCCATAAATGAGTAGCCTCACATTAGCCTTAGGTCAAACTTCAAAACTTTCTTTAAAAACAGTCTGAGACTATACCAAACTTGCGCTGGAATATTCTTTAGAAGTCTGCCATAAATTTGTTGGAATATACCTTTGCTGAAATATGTTATAAATTTCCACTTCATACATGATCATGTAGACTGTAAGGCTCAGTTTGCAGTATCTCAGGTACATACCTCAAAATAGGACTAAACTCGTCCTTAAATCATGCCTCTGAAATTAGGCTTGTAACTTATCTCATAATTTTCCCTACAATATTTCAAAGAGCCACACAGGAAACATGCCAAAGGCACCTGCAAGTTATCTTAGAAAAAGGCCATATTAAATTATGTTTCTTTCTTGCTGTGGCATCCCTAGTAGGGTTKCTCCTAGCTGCAGTTTGTTGTTAAGACCCTAGACAGGGGTTCGGCCAAGGCTAGAGGCCTGTGACATCCCTTAAATTTCATCACATGACTATTAAGGGACACAACCCTTCTCTTCTGCTAGCAATAGGGCTCTAACATCCCTTAGATTTTGTGCAATGGTCATCTTCAAGACTTTCTCTGATACCATGTTGAATTTCTAGACTAGTTTACAACTGTAGTAAATCTCAAGAAGATTAACCAAGCACAAATTACAAAACAAATTATGGGTCTTCTCTTTTTTCCATAGGCAATGTTCTTTCATTGCCACCCAACCATAGGAATCGTCAAATGCCACCCCCGAACATAGCATAGTAGTTTATCCTGGGAAACCCTTCTTCATAAGGGGAGAAAACCCAATACCTTCTTATAGAGAAGATCCATGCCAAAGATATAATAACCAAGCTCTATTCACTAGAGAAAATCGATAAGAAAGAATCCAACAATAACTCAACAATGTAAACCCTAGCGCACCTCTAGCACACCACCAAGACTGAGATATATACCCGAACTAAAGATGCACCTTCCTTCCTTCATTGGAATGTAGCAGCTGTAACTCGCACTTAGACTTGTGCCCTTTTTCAGAGTGGAGAGTGTGTAAATGAGCTAGCGTCCACTCTTATTTATACTAGTCTGCCAGTGAACTTTTCTAGTGGGGTTGACTTGTCCTTTTTGAAAAATACATTTACTTTATCTTTTTTTGGCATGCCGACTTGACTTCTGGAGCAATAGATTTCTTCTGGGGATTCTTTAAATCTTTCTATGGTTTTCCTTTGACATCTTGGCATCTTCTTCTATAAGAAAGGTTGTCTCGGAGGTGAATACCTCCCGCAGCTACCAGAAACATCAACATTGCTTAGTGGTTGCACATTGTTGTGAGGGTAGGATGTGAATTCAGTCACTCACGAGGATCAACTGAGGGGCACACAATAAGGTGTAATCCTTATCCCTCATCATCCATTAGTCTCTCAATATGGGAAACAACATGAGTTAACGGCGTCTCCACAGTTGTGTCAATTTTCTCATTACTCAAGGTGAGATACTTGAAGGGCACGTACTCATGGCACCCTAGAAGTACATCAAGTAAGTTCTAAAGGGCATGGAATGAATGGAACCCTTAGTATCCTTATGAAAATTGAAATGAAAGTAACAATGAAAAATAAGTTAAGGGCATAGTACAAAAATAAAAATAATCTTAGACCTTACAAATAAGGAAAAACATTAATTATTTCCATTCACTTAGAAAAAATTAAATATATAGACCAAATAAGACTTTGCAATAGTAACCTTTTGGTAAACTCTAAGTAAAAATAAAAATCATTAGAAAGTAAACTTGAGTTTTAAGTTGAGCATGTTTTTATTTTTAGTTAATTAGTTAATATAAAATATTCAATTCATAAGAGGCCTTGCATCAACTTTGCTAAAACTTGCAGATTGTTGAATTGACCCATCGGTTAACCACCCTTCGAACACATGTGGTATTCTTTTATAATAATAATAATAATCAATTTTTAAGGTCACGGCCAAGCCACACCAAATTGGTGTATGAGACCCCCTTGTTTGTGGAACAAGGGACCCCCCTCCGCCCAACAATTTGATTGGTAAAGTCTACAGAGATATACATACCCTACCCCCTCTGGATTTGAACTTGTGACTTGTCTCATAAAACATATATATATATATATATATATATATATATATATATATATATATATATATATATATATATATAAAACAATGTTTTATGATACAATCATTCCAACCATCATAACATACGTTGTAAACAAAAACTATTGTATATAATTGAAAAACCACGCAAAAATGAAAAAATGGGTTGTATCAAGTAATTTGTTGCAACTTTACTCGACACCATACATTGAGTTTGTTTAATTTCAACTCTATTATTGTTCTACACTGCTTCTACAAAAGATTTTAGATCATTTTGTAGTGGTCCACTCTGCAATTTGTCCTTGATATGTGTGGCATACTTTAATGAAGGAATTCGGATTTTTAACGGACTTGAGATAATTATCTTGGCTTGTAACGAGGCTTCCTATGAAATAATTAGCACATTTTATTGTATGCAATAATCTAATTATCTTGGCTTGTAACGAGGCTTCCCATGAAATAATTAGCACATTTTATTGTATGCAATAATCTATTACATATCCATGAGGCTATGCATTTTAGACCACCTTAAAGATTTACACATCATGTTTCAATTATAGCGTGGGTGTCCTATATCAGATATAGCATTAGTTTGCTTTTAGTTAATCAAGAAGTAGAATGGGAAGTCCGCCACTTCAAAACTAGAAGCGCCTCTTACGCTCCTCGTGAAAGTTTGCTTTGGATTATGTTCAACCCATCTTCCTTCTTTGAAATTACTTGAATTCGAAGATCAAATCCTGGTGATACTCTTTCATGACGGATCCAAATCCTCGAAGCTATTATACACAACAGAAACTGGCATCGCCTCAATTTAATGCTTTAATTTACTTACTATTGATATAGGAAAAATATTAATAATGGTTGATGAAAAATACGAAAAATATAATATGTCATAAAATTACATGCGGTATAATGCGATTACATAAATGTTTTTAGAAAAGAATTATTTGAATATATTGATCATGTTGATTAACATCTACTAAGATCAATTGATTTATTGTATCTTAAGAAAGTAAGAGATTACCTCAATTTCTTTAAAATTGTATTTATATACTTAAAAAGCATTGAGAGAACCGTTCCAATATCACCATAATTTTGATGACTTAGGAGGTTAGGAAGGTCCCTAATGTTGCAAATATTTTTAAATTGTGATCTAATATGGGTATAGGCAGGGCAATCCAAGAGGAAGTGTTTTTCATCTTCTATCCGCTCACTGTCACAAAGGTGACATATTCTCTCATCCCATGGTGTCTTGTGAGTTGTCCAATGCCTAGTTTCACTATGTAGCTCGTGAGAGTTTGTTCTTATTTTAGCAATGTTGATTTTCTTCTTTGCACTTTTCAAAACTGAGAGGTAATTTTGATCTTCTAAATTAGGGTTGAACACCTCTGTGTAGTAACTTAATTTCCTTTTATCCACTAATTCTTTATCACACCACATATTCTTCTTAAATTTGGAAGTGATAATATTTTTAATATTATCGATATTCTGCATGATGGCTTCTTTTTGTATTTCCCAATGATTTAGCTAAGATTTGGCATTTTTATGCCATCCTCGTTTGAGTTGTTGGTGGTTTTGGCTAGAGTTTGAAGTAAGTTTAAAGAGTCTCTTGTCATCCGTGTTGTTTATCTTGTTTTTGTATGTTAGATATATTATCATAACAACATTATTAATAGGGAAAGACGTACTTCTATGAGGAAGATAAGATATGATGTATTTCCCTTATAATAAATTATAAAATTCTATTATAAGATATGAACTAAAGTAATTTTATCAATAATATAAAGGTATAAGGTATGGTGTAATAAATTTGATTAATAATAAAATTGTATTAAAGGGTATAAGGTATGGTGTAATAAAATTTGATTAATAATAAAATTGTATTAATGAAATATGAAAATTGTATCAATAATATAAAGGTATGAGGTATGGTGTAATAAATTTGATTAATATGAAAATTCTAGCTATAAAATAGTATATGGTTTTCTAATTTAGGATGTATTGCACATTTTCTAAATTATAAATAAAATAATAAGATGAATGTTACATTGGTATAAATATAAATACTTTGTAAAAATAATGTACAAAATGTACATTTATTTAATAGATTAAATAATAAAGATATTTTTTACTTAGGAATAAAAATAAAATGATGAATTATATGTATACTTACTTACTTATCTATTGGTGAAATCTTGTGCTTTCAATGGATTGATAAAAGTCAATGTATTGATAATATTTTTATCTTACACAAGTTGGCAAAATCATATATTTAAAGCATCACTATCTTTTAGTTGAATAGTATATTAAATTATTTAATATTTAGAAATTGGTGATATGATTGCACAACTTTGTGTAAACTTGCACAAAGCAGATGAAACATATTGCAAAATTAGTGCAACATGTGTAGGGTTGACTGATTTGTGGTGTTTGATTAAGTCGAAAAGGTTGACTAAATAATATATTTTAAAGCATGAATACATAATTTTCCATTACAAAACTATTTGTGTAATGCTATATAATCTTTTGTTGTGTTAACAAACCTCATATAGCAATCTTATGCAAGTTGATAAGTTGATGATACTAAAATTTATTGTCCAATCTTTCACATGATTGTAATTAAATTAAGCTCATTTATATTTAATTGATTGAAAAAAATGATACTCTGATGTCCATTTTCAGGTGATCACTTTGATGGATGGTGTAGTAGCCTAGCTTACTTTTATAGGCTATTGATAGCAAAGAAAATGGGTGTCAAGGTGATTATTTGATGTCACTTGGTTAGAAAAGGTTATAATTTTAAAGTGACATTAAGTAATTAATTAAAAAAGTGTTTTAAGTGACTTGAGTTTATAAATTCAGTTTACTTTATTGAAATGGTAAAAGGGTCTGAAAAGGGTCAACAAGGAAATAAAAGGAGAACGAGGGAACCCTTTCTCATTATTCATATGTTATTTTCTAAAAATGAATTTAAGAGAGCTCTTGTGGCTTTGACTCTTGGGATGAAAAACCCTAGAGAGAAAAAAGATAGGTTGTGATGGTGAGAGCATCCACCTTAGGTGGTCATAGGGAAGAGATCATTCAAATTTCCTCAGTGTGCTTCATGTGGATCAATATTTCATCTTTTTTCAGTGAAGTTTCTTTATATGAGGCTAGGTTCTCAATTGTGGTGGTTGATTTATTGAGATTTGGGTTGTTTTCTTCATAGAGGTTGAGTTCCCATAGTATTGGATGAATTTAGTGACCAAGGAGGTAGTATTACTGACTGGAGTGGATGATTTGTACTTGATGGGAAAATTTCTCACTTACTGGGCACTTTCCTTTAAGGTTGGGTGCATTCTCTTGGAAGTTGGGTGTAATTTCTTGAAGGATATTGCAACTAGGACGTGGTACTTTTTTGTTGAGAGAAGGGTTTATTTGTTGGGTGATGTTCATCTTGCTCACTGTATTTTGTGCATACTAAAACAATCTCTTCTTAGTTGGGCAAGTTTTAGTCATGTTGGGGATGAGTTATATATTGTTGGGGTTGATCTACATATATTGGGATGATTTTACTATCTGGAATAACGAGTCACTCTTGTTTCTCACATCTTTTATTTTTGGCTGAGTTGGCTTTTGGAGGTCAAGCCACTTTTTGTGGTTATAGATATCTACATGTTGGGCTAAGCTATTCATCATAGGATTTTTGTCTTATTACCCATTGACTGATGCATACAACCTATTGCTATAGGCTTGTAATATTCTCCTTGTCTATTGTACATCCCATTAATTTAAAGGCAACCCTTCTTATTAATGAACAGGGCAAAGTTTATCTCATTGTTTGTTGTTCTAGTATTTTTGATATTGAAGAAATTTTTTATTTCTTTCAGATAATGCCAATGTAATAAGTTTTGGGCCTATATATTATTTATTGTTCTATATTGTTAGCAAAAACAACTTAGCATTACTAGGAATTTATATACATTGTATGCACTCAAACCATTTGACAAAATGTTCCAACCAACAAACTGAAGAAAAATTTCAACAAAATAGCAAGGGACATTATAGTGGTATTAGAGCTTGTGATTCTCTCATCCTGTGAGGGTATACAAGTTTGGATATGGAAAACAATAAAAACAATGCAGGGAACAATGGATCATGTGGTTCAAAGGGGAAACAAACAAGAAATGAAAGACAACAAGAGAAATATGAGGAGTTTACAGATTGTTTGAGTGAATATATGGTGCTTAGTGAGGAATTTCACACAACCATGTTATTCAAGGATTTTTGCACCATCAAACATCCTGAGTGGTATGAACCCCAAGTATCAGTGGACAAGAAGGTGAAGATGCCAAGGAAAAAGGTACTAGTTTCTGAATATTCTGATACTACTAAAAATGAGGAAAGTGTTGACTCTTCGTATGTTTCTTCTCGTGCAAATGAGCACATGGAAGCTCATGAGGCCTTAGAACCTAATACCACAAAGGTGATTTGGTAATACAAGGAAGAATATAGCGTTGATATAGTTTTATTCCAAGGGAGTGACAGTTTGGTTTGGGATGAGGAGCCAATTGATGACATTGTGATTTGGGATGAAGAAGAACCAATTAATGGCACTGTGATATGGGATAAAGAAGAAGAAAAAGTTGTTGATGGTGTGGGGGACACAAGTCTCTTTGATGTTAACTTAGAGACCATATTTGATAGGCCTTGTAGAGAGAAGAGTTTCCTTGATGAAGCGTTTCTTGATCATGACATTATCCTACCTTTTGGAGATTGCACGGTATTATCTAGTGAGCCAATTGAGTTTGATGAGGGTAGTGTTCTTACAGTGGACAACAAAACATAAAATCAATGGTGAGACAAACCATGCCACTATGATGAATATGAATAAATTGATTCACCATTGCAAGACTTGAAGGACCAATTATTGGTCTCATAGGATCAAATTGTACAAGTGTTGATAAGGGTAGATGGTGCTCATAAGTTCATTGAAGGTCTTATGTGGAAAAAATAGATGGAGGAGAGACAAAAAGGAGTTGTAGGTGGAGTCACTAGTGCTCAATTGTGAATAATCAAAGAAGCACTAGAGAAGATGAAATCAGATTACTTGCAGTTGTTCATGGATAGGGACATTTCTCTCAAGTTCATTGAAGACAAGGAAATGGAGGTTGAGCTTTGTTACTAGTTCATTTTGGCATGGTCATCATCACTTACAAGAGAGACTCCATCATATATGGAAGTTGTGACACATGAGGGAATGAGTGGACCCCATGATTTGAGGGAGGAGCCTCTTGTGATGATCCCACACAAGGAGCATTCAGAGTTGCAAGTTCTTGAGGAGAGGTATGATGAAAAGGGTTTTGTCAATGCTCCTCTTTTGCATTATGGGGATCATGAGTCGTTTCTTTTGGAGATCCCACTAAAGGCTTAAGGATTAGCTATGGGGGAGATAGTTGAGAACATTCCTTTTGGACTAGCCCACGAGGAATTATATACATCCATGGATTGGGTGGACAAGTATATGACAGACATGTGAACGCTCTGGGATACAGTTCAGGAGACACCAGTAGAGTGATGAATACAGTAGCGCCTACAAGATACAGGATGGTACAGAATGATTCAGTGATATGAAACAATGTGTAGGGGTATTCATTAGCACATGGTAGTGTGTAGAGAAGTTTTGGGGCATTTCCTCCAGGGAGACCTCCCGACAAAGTCCTCAAGCATACCCTTGAGTTGAGGTTACCCAGGATCGGTGAGTGGATGGGTGAGCCTCGAGGAATAAGATATCCCTCAATGATTGATCTTTGTATGGGATATCGCCAGATGAGGGCCAGGGAGAAAGATACTCACGAGTCTTCTTCCAGACTTCATTATGATTTCTTGGTCATGCCCTTGGGGTTGACCAACATACTAGTCACTTTCCAGTCTTGTAGGAAGTGGAAAAGGCATTTATTGTTGTTATTTGATGCCCTTGTGGTATACAACAAGACAAGAGAGGATCACTAGAGCTAGTTGGATGAGACAAGGGGTATTATGGCCATGATAGAGATCTTTCATTTGGACCATGTGATCAGTGCGTAGAGTTCCCAGGAGGAGATCCAAACTCTGTTGGATCAGTTCATAGAGATTTCAGCAGACATTGGGAGTGATGGACTTCCAATTTGGTGGTGGGATCCTAGCATTCATCACAGTGATAAAATTATTTAGATGATGAGGATGATCAACAAGGTCGTATCCATGATTGGTCTGCTTCATTTTGGGGATGTTGTGAGAATATTTTTCAAGATTTGTTCTATATGGTGAGGTATATTTTCCCTCACAATACCCAAGATTGAGTCTATCCACGGTTTGGCATACTTTGACTTCACTGAGATTCCTTCGAAAGGCATGATCCATGATAGTGAGTTTAGTCCTTTCAAGGATTTCATCTTGGGGGACCAAGAGAGGAGGGTGTAGTCTGAGCATGGTGATCATACGGTTAACATCAGAGGGGTGCAGCATCACCGTGATGGTTCCTCTTGAATATTTGCTTGGGACCCTGGTACTATAGTTTTTGATAGCTCAGTAGCCGATACAGATGAGATGGTTAGTTTTCTCTTTCTGGATTTTACTCTTGGGATGATTAGGATTAGTTTCTTGAAGGAGTCTTCTTGTGAGGATTTGATTGAGTTTATGTAGCTTATGATTGCGTGGCTTATCAAGGGCAGTCAGGTGGATCCTTGTGTTAGCACCTTGCAAATCAGTGCTATGAGTAGAGTGTGCTTCACATCATATACGCTAGTATGGGACCCTGGTGACTTTACCACTTATAGGCGGGTCTAATAGAGGTTCACATGGAGGGACTTTGCAGACAATTTGTTGGAAGATATGGAGGAGTGTACAACTTGTCAGCAGAGCAGTTCGGGGCACACTCATCTAGCAGGGTTGATGCAGTCTTTTCCATTTTCTAAGCGAGAGTGGGAGAGCACGTTGATAGATTTCATCATAGGTTTACCAAGGATGTAGGGAGAATATATTATGTGTGCAGTGATTTACCAATTATCATATTTTACGCACTTTCTGGTGATTTCTTCAAAGTATGGGGCAACACAGGTGACAAAGTTATCTCATGGGGAGATTTTCAGAGTCCATGAGCATCCTAGAGTCATTTCCATTGATCCAGATAACAAGTTTCATAGCACATATTGGTAGGATATGCTCAGATTTTCAAGTAGAGGTTTGACTCCCAGTATTAGTTTTTACCCTCAGATGGATGGTCAAGCAGAGATGGTGAACCAACAGACTGAGAGGTATCTACATGACTATGTGAGGTCATGGATAGAGTGCTTAAATTTAGGTGATAATTTCCATGACACCACTCATGATAGTTTGTAGACCACCCAGAATAAACATAGGAGGTATGTAGACAAGCACATGGTGGAGCACCGTTTCGAGATTGGAGACGTGGATTTCTAGAGGGTGCAACTACATAGACCGTTTCTATTGAGGAAAGGTGGCACTAATGGGATGAGGCCACGCCTCTATGGTCCCTACAAGGTGACCCAAAGAGTTGGAGAGGTAAATTATGAGCTAGAGTTTCCAAAGGGTATCCATATTCATAGTGTTTTCCATGTATCATGCCTCAATAAGGAACATGGACCACAAGTTACTACTTCCATTGAGTTACTGCCACTATACGAGAGGGGACATATGATACTGACTCTCGAGAAGGTTTTGGGTATCTGGGTAAGGTTATTGAGAAGTAGAGTGATCAAAGAATAATGTGTTAGGTGGAGGGATTGGTCGGTAGGGGATGCCACGTGGGAGAGTGGGAATTTTTTTTAGCATCCTGGTTTGTGGTTGCTTGAGGGAAAGAAATCTTGGGAAGGGAGGATTGTGATGTCACTTTCCAAGTGATTGTTATAGATGGATGGAGTAGTATCCTAGCTAACTCTTGTATACTATAGACAACAAAGAAAAGGGGGTTCAAGGTGATTATTTGATGTCACTTGGTTAGAAAAGGTTATATTTTTAAAGTGACATTAAGTAATTAATTAAAAAGGTGTTTTAAGTGACTTGAGTTTATAAAGTCACTTTACTTTTTTAAAAGGGTAAAAGGGTCAATGAGGAAATAAAAGGAGAATGAGGGTGCCTTCTCTCATTATTCATATGTTATTTTCTAAAAAAAATTGAGAGAGCTCTTGTGGATTTGGATCTTGGGACGAAAAAAACCTAGAGAGAAAAAATATTGGTTTCGGTGGTGAGACCATCCACCCTAGTTGGTCATAGGGAATAGATCATTCATATTTATTCAGTGTGCTTCACGTGGATTAGTATTTCATCTTTTGGCAGTGAAGTTTCTTTATATGAGGATGATTTCTCAATTGTGGCGGTTGCGTTCTTGAGATTTGGGTTGTTTTTTTCATAGAGGTTGAGTTCCCATAGTGTTGGATGGATTTAGTGAGAAAGGGGGTCGTATTACTGACTGAAGGGGACTGTTTTTACTTGTTGGGTGAATTTATTACTTGATGGGTGCCTTTCTCACTTACTGGGCACTTTCCTTTAAGGCTAGGCACATTCTCTTGAAATTTTGGTGTAATTTCTTGAAGTTTATTGCAGTTGGGATGTGGTACTTGTTTGTTGAGAGAAGGATTTATTTGTTGGGTTATTTTCATCTTGATGACTTAATTATGTGCATACTAAAGCGAGTTCTTATTAGTTGGGTGGGTTCTAGTCCTATTTGGGATGAGTTCTATACTGTTGGGTTTGAGCTACATATGCTAGACTAATTTTACTAGCTAGAAGAATGAGTCACTCTTGTTGGTTGCATCTTTTATTTGTGGTTGAGTTTTCTATTAGAGGTCAAGCCACTTTATGTGGGTATAGATATCTACAGGTTGGGCCAAGCTATTCATCATAGGATTGTTTTCTTATTACCCATTGATTATTGTGTACAACCTATTTATATAGTCTTGTAATATTATCCTTAATTGTTTGTACATCCCATTAATTTAAAGGAAACCCTTCTTATTAATGAACAAGTCATATTTTATCTCATTGTTTGTTGTTCTAGTATTTTTGTTATTGAAGAATGTTCTATTGTTGTCATATAATTCCAAGGTAATAAGTTATGGGCCTATATATTGTGTATTTTTCTATATTGTTAGAAAAAACAACTCAACATTACCAGGAAGTTAATATACATTGTATGTACTCAAACCATTTGAAAAAATATTCCAACCAACAAACTGAAGAAAATTTTCAAAAAAATAGCAAGGGACATTACATACATAATTTGGGGTTAACTTAGACAAAAATTACATATGGTATCAGAGTGTAGTTACGACACTAGGGCCAAATGAACCCACATGATGGTCGTAAACCTAATTATTGTATAGTGACTGCATGTACACTAATTAATTGAGTATTATGTATCAGGATTGCATTACCAATTTGTCTTAAGAAATATGGTAGGCATAAGTTTTATACCTTTATAAATGAAATGAGGTATCCATATCATCAATGGAAGAAATCATTGGTGCACATACATAACACTTGGGCTACCAACAATATCTTGTACATAAATGTGTGGGTTCTAAACAATGTATATAACATACCTTCGAAAATAAATTCCACTCTAGGATGGACCTTATTAAAATAATTTAAAGATGAATGATGGTTTCGATGTTGATGGTCTTTGACGAAAAAATGAAGAAGTTGAAGACCCACATTTGAGAATATAAGTTGTATTAAATAATTTATGAATAGATAGATGATTCTTGAATGAATTGGTATATATGGTCGATAGCTCATAAACATTGAATATTGACAAGGAGTGAATTGTGTTTTTATGTGGGATAACTAGTTGAGAAAACTTGTCTATAAAGGTTAGGAAGATATACATATACTCCACTCATGAACAATTATGGAATCCCCTAGATGCAAATGAGTATTTGTAGTTGTAAATTGGTGGATTAATTCTGAAAGTAATAGGGAATAAGAAATAAAAAATGGAATCCCTCGGATGGGGTGTTAGTACAAGACAGGTGTCATGAGGATGGGAATGGTGACTACCAACGTAGAAACAACCACGTGACAGGCACATGCCCCTCCCCACCTCCCACACCATGAACTTAAATCCAATTCATTGCTTCCAGAGCGCCATTAACTCTCCTAGTGCACTCTGCTTTGACCTCTCATCTGATAGATGGATCTGCCATTACCCTGTTCACCTCTGCGTGTCTACATCCTCCCCTCTCAATTGTATTCATACCATGAAGCTCACCAGCGTCTCCTCCATATTTATCCTATCTTTCCAGAGCCATCCCATGGTCTACTCCCTCCTCTAGTGCTCACCGGCCATTCTCGCCATTTCCTTGTGCCTTCTTACCTTTTCTTTGCTCCAACCATGCCGAGACTGCGTGGAAAGTCCAAACGCAATTTGAATTGGCACCAAAATTTTCCATGTTTGGAAATTCAACCCCCGCCTGCCCCCGCACCCTCGCACCCTCGCATAGCTTGTCACCCTCCTCTTTAGCCTCTTCGGAGAAGTCCTCTCATAGTCTCAGTGGTCTCCCACCATTCTCCTCACCCTATGCATGTAGAGTTGAATGGATCGCCCTCCTGGGGAACTCACTGGGCTTCAACCCAGGGCCTATACCAAACTTGACCTCCTCTTCGCAACCCAACCTGGTCGTCCCTCCAAATCCACCCGAGAAATCTACTCCTGTGCCTTCGCCAGTGCAATCGCCATCCGTCCAATATCCACGCGAAGGTATCTTCGGCTGCCATGAGAAGCGTCCAGAATAGCCCCACTCCTCCTAAGACTGCGATACCTATGAAAAATTACAATACAACCTTCCAATTCTGCAAGACCTAGTGTTCGAGGTTCACAAAGAGGTGGACAACCTACGCTTTCGACCGGAAGTCCTGGACAGAAATGGGACAAAAATCTTGTAGATGCTCTCTTATTTGCACGGTTCTTTCCACCCATCAGAAGAGACACCAAATGCACTAGCGGACTCAACGACAATACTGGTCCTATCTCTGCAAAGGTCTCCAGTGGATGACGCAGCACCAGACTTGGCTCCAACGCTCCATGCACCCACCTTAGATACAGTGCCACGCAACACGTCCACAACATGAGATGGACAGGTTTCAGACTGCATATCCTACTGGTTGTTTTGTTTTTATTTTTCCACTTGTATTTTCAGTTAAAATCTGTTATGATTGTCTTATGTCAGTCCTAGAGGGTCTAGAAGCCTGTGTGAATCGACTTCCCCATGGGATGATTCCACTCCAGTTTCTTAATTATGTTATATGACTGATTTTCTGAAACAATCGTTTTGGACTTGGGGGGCTAGCTGAATTGGTTTCCCCATGGGGAAATTCAGTAACTACAGTCCTCGGATAGACATGGTGATGTTGTAACTTTTTATTTTGAACGGATTTTTATAGAATACTTGCTTACAAAAAAAAAGGACCTAATCAAGGATTGAAATTATAGAAACCATTTTTTAAAAGTTCCATCCTTCGATGTTGTGAATACTTGTTGAAAGAGTATGGATTTACTTAGGTGTTGAAGAAAATATAGGAAGAAATCTAGGATAAGTAAATATAATGATTAAGATGGGAATTCCTTGGAAACAAGAGATGTGAAAATGTCTAAAGGAAAGTAATAAGTTCCCTTATTTAATGAATTTTAGCAAGTCGATTGATAAATAAAAGCATGCTAAAGGATATTAAGGTAAGAATGAAAAAAGTGAAATAAGAAATATAACTGATATAGTCAATATTTTGTGTGCCAACACAAAAAACTGAGCATTAATACATGTTCTGATCTAGGTGGATATTGGTGGCCACCCACCTATTCCAACTAGCTCCTTTTGACAATTTTAGTTCAACACGTTCTTCTGTAATCCTTTGTGATTGTGGGTTCTACACTTTTGGGGTTGTATGAATCCCTACATAGTTTTCAGGTGGAGATTGGTGGCCACCCACCTAATCCAACTGGATTATTTTGGAATTTTTCATGTCAATACATCTTTATGTACTTCCAGGGACGTTTTGGGGCCCTAAACAATGTTTTTTTTGGCTTGCCACAATCAAACGATAGATAGAGTCAGAGTTTGATGGCATAATGTGTATTTCTCGAAAATACCTTTCCAACGGGCTATCACACGCCTAAAACGTAGGTCGTAAGTTGAGGTACCAACATACCCATCAGGGCCCACATAACTTTTGGCATTTCATCTCCTAAGGTTAGGTTTTTGGATGTCTAGGGTTTTTTCATTCATGAGTAATGTTAAAAAGGCCTCTGGAGCCTCATTGTAATCATTCTACTCATATAGATGTGTGTAGCATCCACATCTCTTCTCAAAGATAGCTACCACCATTCGAGCAAGTTATTTTCAATTCTGCAGTTTTACAATTTCATCCTATTTTATTTATTCAATAGAATTTATTATTGTTCACTGGATATCTCTTGTTGTTCTCAGTATCACTGTGTTATTTTATTCAGCCTATTATTTATTTTGTTCTACTCATAAATCTAGATCAATGGTATCAGAGAGGTCTGCTCTTCATTTATTTTTCTTTTTGCATGTCCCTGACAAGATCTGGGTACAAGAAGTTAGGACTCGAACCAGTCGAGCCTTTGCAATATCGTTCATGCCAAGCCTGACCACAACTCATGGGGTACGAGAAGAAATATGATGGAGCATGAGATCCTTTTAAATGGTTGCTCGAGGAAGCCCTTACATGACAAAGGAATGAAATGATGGACAACTTTGCACAGATTCTTCGATAGCTGCCCATAGGAGACGCATCTTCATCAAGAGGCCATGCAATCCCCTTCAAGGTACAAGTAAATTTTGATATTCCATTATTTGAAGGACTGATAGATGCAGATTTTGTAGATAAATGGTTGAATATGCTCGAAGGGTATTTTTCGGTCCACAATTTTTTTGATAGGGAAAATATTACTTTTGCACTCCTCAAGGTCGTCCCCAATGTTAAGGACTGGTGTAATACTTACTATGAGCAAAGGTCCATAGAGGAATATACAATATTTTTTATCTCCCCCACATGGGATTCCTTGAGGGATGTCATTAAACAATAATACTACCCTGTTGGAATCTACGAGGGATAGTACACAAGATGGACCACCTTGTGTCAGGAAAGGGACCAAACAATACCATATTTCACCAATATTTTCCATACCCTATGCACTAAATTGGGTATCAAATACTTTGAACAACATCTAGTCCTCAAATATTGCGGTTGTCTGCATAGATACATTCAAACAAAAATGGAGTTTCTGGACATTGCATCATTGGGTACAAATTATAGATATGTTGTCAAGATCAAGCAGAAATTTAAGTAGAAGAGGCGAGATTTTGGATCTGCAAACTCCTCATATCCAAAGTAGGGAAAAGGTGGCCCCAATCCACAAAACAAGGGACAGAGAAAATATGTCCACTCTCGGGACAACTAGTCCAATCCACAACACAAGAAGGGTAATGAGAAGTCAAATAAGGACACGGGAAAGTGGTGCCAATACCACAAAATCCCTTGGAACAACATTGAAGAATGTTGCTCCAAGCAATCATTGTTGGTCGAGCTAAAATATTTCGAGTCAGAGGAATATTCTGACTTTGAATCAAATCCAGAAGGAGGGAAGCAGATTATCGATGTTGAACCCACTGCCATTGTTCCTACCACCAAATTCCAGTCGAGAAAACCAGAAGAACCATAGGAAGGGGAATGCCTCTTTCACTCATAGATGTGGGTAAAATGGGCTCTACTTCATTTCATTGTTGATAGCAGTATTCAGAAGAATCTAATCTCAACAAAGGTTGTCAAACATTTGGACTTGTCGATGACACTGCACCCGTAGCCCTACACCATCGGTTGGCTTCACCAATGAAGAGATCTGTGTGTCAGCCAACAGTGTCCTTTTCCCTACGACATCAATCCCTTTAAAGATGAGGTATTGTGTGATATTTCTCCCCTTGAAGTTTGTGATGCTCTTTTAGGACAACCATATTTGTGGAAGCAACATGTTGTGTATGATTCTAGACCCTGCAATGTTATTATTACTTTCGGTAGACAATTGTACAATATACCAGTGGTAGTGTTTCCTACCACTATTTCTTTAATCTCTTCTAAGAAATACAGTTAGATCATTTCACAGACTGGGAAGTTTTCCTTCTTTGTGATTCGTTCTCATAGTAAGTAGAAGGTCACTGCCACATCCATGACCTATACACAAAGCCTCTCTTTGTAGTAGAAGCAAGTGGATGGAATCATGGAAGAGTACAGAGACATCTTCTCCTCACCCACCGGGGTACCAATGCACTACCAAGTCAAATATCCAATTGATCTAACCCCGGGTGCACTTCTTCCTAATGGACCAATTTATCGTCGCTCGTTGATGGAAAATAATGAAATCAAGCTTCAGATACAAGATTTTCTTCAAAAGGGGCACATCAAACCTATATCCTCCCTTGCAGAATCCCAATTGTACTGGTGCAGAAGAAAGAAAGGACCTGGCAGCTCTCCATTGATTACAGAGCATTAAGCAAAATCACAGTCAGGAAATGGTACCCATTGCATTTTACCCATCAAATCCCATGAATTGTTTGGAAAGATGTTCATGTTAGAAACCATATCTAACACAACCCCATCCATTTCATAACTATTGAGTTCAGTTGTCATCTTGAACTCTCTTCCGGTGTTCTTATGCTTACTGACCAGGCACAGATCCCTTTTTGGTATGGGGTATGATATAGCTTTATATGTCCCTTCTTCCCCCATGTAGGTTTCTAACATATGTGTAAAATTTCATGAAATGTTAGGATCGATTAACAATCTTAAACAACAATGCAAGAAGTTACTTGGTATTCAGTTTATGTTTCTCAACCCAAGTCATGTAGTGCTTCTTCTTGCACCATGCATTTCATCTCTTCCTATACATGTTCCTCTATTTCACTCTACTTGGCACGTCACAAATCCTCTTGTCTATTTGCTTCTTCCAGTGACCTTTACGTCCCATGTTGTACTTTCTCATGCACACGAGCTTCATCGAAAGACCTATGCGCAACGCATTGCAATTATTCGTGGGCACAAGCCTTTTCCAACAACCTTTGTGTCACTCTTTGTACTTCCTCATGGATCCAGGCCTCTTCAAGAGACATTTATGGCATGCACTGCAATTCTTCTCACACCCTTTCTTCCTCTATGGCCCTCTACGCTTCATGCATAAACTACTTCAACTAAGCAACATTAAACTTAGGAGTGGGTTGTGTCGCCTTCCTTATCTTCCCCTATGACCTTTGACATGAACTTTCACCATGCTCAAAATATGTCTCCATCTTTGCTCTGCATCGGGTTATCACCCATACATCAACTTCATCATCCTTTTTTTTATTCCCATGTGGCTCTATAGTCACCATGTTGCAATGTGCCTTATTCTCTTCCCACTTCTTTAGCAAGTTGGGACAATCTTCTCTAACATGCTTGGGGCTATAGTATTACCCACAAAGAGCATGCAGTTTGGTACAAAATATTGACACATGGCCTATCTCACCATAATTAAAACAAGTGGGGGGTCTACCTCCCCATCCTCCATATCCTCATCCATGACCATGTCCATATCTACCTCTGGGACCTCCTTGATATCGACCTCTCTCAACACCACCACGGTCACCACCCTTTTGTTCCTGATATTGAACCCGAAATACATCATGGTTATGGTCTTACATTAGCTGGAGTGACCAGTGGTTGTTCACATCGTATCCCATAGACTTGCAAACTTCATAGAATGGAATATGATGTGTCTTTTGATATTTATATAGTATTAGGAAGTGGGGTGGTATACGGCCCCACTAACTGCAAATTTTGCACCACTCTGTCTGAAATCCAACCAAAAATGGACTCGACGCAGCTGTTTCCATATAGTTTCCAAGTGTGCGACATTCATCTCTATGGTTCCCCTCTGACATGCATGTTGTGCACCATACATGCTCGTGCATGACTTTTTCCTTTACCATATCTTTCAATTGCATTGTCGGGTTGGCCAATTGAGATTGTACCTATTCCAAACCCATCGATGTATCTCCTCCTCCTAATGTAGCCTCCAGGCACATCGCAATCTCCACTTCTTTTTCCTAAGTATTCTCCTCCTATTGGGTAAGTGGGACTCGGATATGGGGAAGTGATCTCGCAATGAACCATTCTCTTTGTTTCATGTCCTTAATCTGGAACGTCATCCTATCTAGCAAAATATTGAACCGTTGGTCATAATCCCACACGATTTCTCTCGTTTTCTGCTTAATCTGCTTAATATATATAATGCATTGAGACTATGACTTAGGATTTTGAAATTCCTTAAGAATATATCTCTTAATATCCATAAGGAAGCTTGTATGTTCCACTGGTGCAATGGCCTTATACTTCATATAACACATCATGGCTCTATCCATGAACCGGTCTCCAACTGCGCAATCTTTGATGCATCATCTATGATCCTCTTCACGAACCATATCGCCTCACATGTGAACCAATTTTTCTTTGTGTCATCTCTACTTGTCCCATGGAACACAATTAACCTCATGGCACTATTCTAATTCATCATCCTCGGTACCAAGTTATGTCCTCCAAATTGACTATAGGGTGTCAGGGATCTTGGTTCTGATACTCTTCCTGGTGAAGTAGCATTAACTTTGTCTTCTTCTTCACTCGTCACTTCTCTTCTTTCTTCTCCTACTCTTTCTCCTACTTTGATTTCCTCTTCATCTGTTTTTATTTATTCTTGGCTACAGATTCCCAAGGGGTGTGGTTCAAAGGGGGGATAACTCCATGTTCTTCTAACATTTCTTGTGAGGGAACCCAAATATTTTCCTACCTGTAGTTGCGTTAGACCATACAATATTTCTAACTCTTCTCCCCCACCACAATGGGGTCCTTCATCGTCATCTCCTACCTTTTCACCTCATATTCCTTCGAAATTGCAACACTCCACAATAGCCAAGGGGTTTGGAATTCGTCTTTTGGGCCCCTACTACCACTACTACTAGTATCTCCACTGGATACTCTACTCTCAACATCGTGCCTCTTCACTGACCTATATTCATATTTTCTCCTCCCTGGCACAACACACTCTCCCACACTTCCTTCTGGTGTAGTCTCTTTCCTCTTCATCCTAGGCATGGCCCCTCGTCGTGAACCCCTTGCTATATTCCTTCCACTTATTTGTTCTTATCTCCTCCTTGACTCAACTCTCCTTGCATATATTTTGGCTCTCTCTCTCATCTTCTCTTCTAGGTCCATGCTACTCCTCACCTCATTTTTAAAAAAATTGAATCCTTCTCATCTAATCCATCTCCTCTCTCACTTTTCACCTGTATTTTCATCCCCCCCCAACGCCAAGGGAGTTTACTCAGCCATTCTGTTGGGATCCATGTGCATCATCCCCTTCTTCATGAGCATCATCTTTATCCAGAGTGGGATTTATTCTAGCATCCTTTTCCCAATACCTTCCATGAACTTTATCTCATCCTCACTGAAAGAATCAGTATACTCGACAAAAAAACTCAATTATATACCCTTCCTTCACCTGAGAAAACCATAAATCAATGGCTCAAGTCCACTTTTTATCCACTTCGTTCAGCCTATCAATCGTGAATTAATCCCAAACTAATGGTTCTTGCATCCTCAAATAAGTATTAGTAGCATTCTTCCTCTTCAACCATTCATACAATAAACATGGAAATTCAACAAATAAAATTCCATGCATATCAGTGTAGAGATAATTGTCCTTCCATCACTTCACATTGGTATTTAAACCTTGGGTTTCCCACCGAGCAAACTCATATTCCCTTGCATTCAACCAATCATGAATTTCTTCTCGAGATGGATACCACCTCATTCTTTTCCTTCATCATTCAATACAAAACCTTTAGGTCCCAACAATGGAACCGTTTTTTGGGTCATTCTACACTTTCACACGTCCTTCTTAATGTTGGGGAGGTTAAATACCTAGGTTTCATCTATAGTTGACCAACAACAACCCTAAGGTGTCGACATATCAATCCTTAGCCAAAGACTGAGGAAGGTCTCACCTGAGATGCCATGAGAATCACAGAGACCATCTAGTCTTGTGTTAGTGATGAAGCACTAATTACGCATAAATCCATCTAGGTTTGCACTCAGATAATCCATTGCAAACAACTTAACAACTAACAATATATAACAATAGCACACACATTCAATTGACACATGATCAATACATCATAAGTTCAAAATCACCACAAATTTATTATCTTCATTCAACCATTCACAAACATATATTAAGCAACTCATCAATTGACAACAATAGAGCCCTTCTCTCTTATACATTTTCCCAATATTACATTACATAGCGCCATGCGATTTCTTCGGACTTTGCAGATATGACAAACCCAAAATCACAACCAGAGACATTAAAAAACATAGGCTCAGAGAGAGATCAAGGACATTGACTACCAACAAAAATACCCACAACAACCATAACATCAACAACCCCCTTTCTGTCATTGTTGCTCCCTTTTGTCTGCTTCTTGGCTCTGGTGCTCTGTCACTTTAAGTTTTTCCCCACTCACTCCTCTGACTGCCAGTTCCACATGCTTCTATCACCTGCATGCATTCCACATAGCCTCTTTGGAGTCATGGAAAACTTAACTACCTTTCCAGGTTATCTTCTTACTTCTTCACGATCTCTCGTGCTGCCTGAAGTAATCATTCGGAAATATTTATCGAAGATTCTTTTCTTGATTCCAGCATGCATGTGATATCTTCTTAGTTTCTGGAGTGCATCGCAAAAATTGGACCGACGCACATTGGCAAAACTTGTACTAACGTGCATTAGCAAAACTTGAACTGGCATGTATGCCTCTTGTCACCCATCGCACAGTTGCTTGAGTGCGCACAAAACTGGAATAGGAACGCATAACTTTGTTTGTGTGCACACATGATCTTTACCCAAAACTTTGGGTTCCAACACTGAATCTACAAAGATGTGTTTTAATAGGGGGGTGTTGGAACATCAAGCATTGATGGTTCATCACACATCTATTGGATTCAGTTAGTCCGATAGTCAACCTACATATGGATATAATCAGTTGGGCGATCGACCATCACACAACATTAGTTGGTCAAGTAATCGACGTGCATGTCGATTGGACAGTTGAATATAATCGGGTTGTGGATCAACCATCCCAACAATCAACAATGAGTTGGAAACATAGGTGGTCTGGTTAAGCATCCTCATTGAACCAACTCAACAACATGGATTCGACGAACTCAACTCTAACAACCAACGGTTACTTGTGGACAAGATCTTCTAGATTCTATGGAAGTTGGTTATATATTGAGGCTATAAAAAGAAGACCCCTTGGATCATTATCATCATGTAGATCATGGAAATAAAGAGATCAAATATGCATTGTGATGTTCTGATCACATTGTGTTTTGCTTAAGTGTTGTAATGATTTATGTAGACACAAACTATGTCTTTGAATTTTTTGGTTCCTCTTTGATTATCTATAGAAGTATTTATTTGTTTTCATTTGGTTCCACCCCTTCCCAAATAGAATCAGGTTCTCTACCCGTAAGGGAAAGCGGGTTACCTTTCCCACATTTCAATCCTTATTCAACCTCTCTGATGGACATATCCTGACCGATCCAATGGTCTTCAAGTTCTGAAATTGAAAACCTCAATCAAATCGGCACCTCGACTACATGAAGGCTAATTCCTCACCCATCCTCCATGTGACACATTGGCAGGTGGGGTCCTCAACAAATATACAGTTGTGGTTATATCAGAACACCTCTTCCATAGGTTGATGGTTCCTATCCACTAAATATATTCTACCATCAGAATGCACCTACTCCAAGTGATCACGAGACTTCCTCATCATTCCTCCCTGATGGAAGTCCTCCAACAAATCCGACGGTACTCAGATCATCACATCTAATGGTTAGGTATCACTCAGAACCCACAGTTGCACAAAATTTACCATCACCACTCTTCGTCTAAGTTTTCTTCCTTGGGATGGATCGTTCTCGATCTAATGGTTCTAAACCCGTCGACATGCACACCAATAGATCTATGGTCCTCTCATCCTCTATCTCTCGACGTCACGTTTTCTCCATAGGAAACCTCTCCTGGGCCCTTTTCCAGACCTTCCCGATCCCCTATTTCACAATAGACTTATCGGCATAACTTTCAGGGCATCTACAACCCAAATCTCATTGACTTAACCTATGATAGATCAACGACTCACAACCTCTCAAGATTATCCCATCAAAAATATGTCACAACTTCGCACCTTGGGCTTTCCCGATGACCTCACCTCTCGATAGGCTTCCCATGAAGCCCATATCTCTGACAAATGGTCAGGATCTATTCATTCAACCAACTCAGTGGTTGTCATTCTTTTGGGTTGAAATAAGAGTTTTTCAACAAGGTTAAGGGTGGTTTGAGGACTTAGTGATCCTGTAGTATTTTGAGGCTCTTTCTTCCAGGGTTGAACTTGATTCCTTTGGGCTCTTAAACCATTCTGCAACATACTAGGAATACTCTTCCCAAACACCCAAATGAAGATCCTATATCCTGCAAGATTTCCATTTCAAACGTAGGGAAATATTGTAGGTCTACCTGTTTTCATTGGCCTTCCTCATACATTCATTCATAGTTATTTCATTTAACAATTAATGGAGGTTAAATCACTCCATTTAAATTAGGAATTCAACATTCATTCATCACATTTAACTAGTTACATAAATAGAAAACAAATTGCAACCAGTAATAAACAAGTACGATACATTCTAGGTAAAACACTTATTTGTTCAGTGAAACCTTCAACCAACCAACCAACCAACTGAGGGGAAATTCCTTTCCACCCAACTATAGGCTATGTTGCACTATGTATATCTACAAAATTCGACCCCCATGCTAGGCCATGATACCACCAGGGGACTACCTTAGTTGACTGTCAAGTCAAAGAAATGGTTCAAGAAAGTTACTCTGCTTCACTCCACTGGAAACAATAGAAGTTTCCCTCTTCCCACTGAGATCAAGACCTCCACGAGTTTATCAGGCACCTTCCCAACTAAATTTCATATGCACAAGGCATCCCCTTCTTTTCTACATAGTCCCTCAGCCACCTCCCCTTACCAGTGTATGTTTCTTTCCAGTAAGTACCAAGTCGCGATCCTCTATTGCTCCTATCTGGATATGGGTCTTCTCTACTCCATGGTGACCATTCAACTCTTGGGAAAGATTCCTATTTTCTTTAGAAAAACTTCCCAGATCTTCTTCATTGCTCAGAGCCATGTGTGTGAGATCCTTTTCTCACTTGCACCATCTGTTTGTGAGTCTGTGACTAATCTCTATGGGTATTGGCTCTTTGTTCTTTTGTGTGGATTCAATCTCTGCACATCAATGCGCTTTTGGTTATTTTCCTCTTTTGGGCTGCTAGTCATCTCATCCGCATGTCTTTTTGTTCCTTTCTACCTTTTCCCTCTTCTTCCTCATTCCTTCTTCATTGTTGGAATGTTCTCTTCTTCCTCGGGATCCCTGATGACTTCTGTCAGAAGAAAGCCCTCAAAGTCAGGCTCTCAAATTTAAGGGGGAAATCTTGTACGTCCTTATGGACAATGTCTCAGTCAAACTTTCACTCTTCCAGGTACTGAATCAGTTAGCAGTTATAACTTCTCAACCACCTAATCCTGATCACCACAGACAAGTTTTGTGGGTCAATACAATCCAGGTACGTTGGATAGGTTCTGCGTTAAGTATATATATGTGAGTTGGAATGTTGGTGACCTTCCTAATTTCTTCATTAAAACATCCCAACTCCACCTTACTAGTCCTACCTGTGGTATCATGTCTAGTACTCAACGCTTCCTCCTTAGTCAGTTGTCTAGTGTTTTCATTAACATAAACACAATTACATGATCCATTAATCATTATACATAAAATCTTAACATAATTACAACCATGAGAAAACAAGGTGTTACATGTACGTTGGAAATTTCTATCTAGTATAAAAAAAAAATACGATATTACAAGATGTCATAAAATTAAATAAGATATAATGTGACTACATAAATGTTTTTTAAGGAAGGAATTAATGTGAATATATTATTATCTATTATAAGGGGTAGGAATTAAATTAATTGTATCAATAATGTAAAGGTATGAGGTATTGTGTAATAAATATGAATAATAATATCATACCAATGAGGCATGAAAGTTCTACCGGTAGAATAGATTTATGATATAAGGATCGAATTAATGAACCGATTCTTATTAATTATAAATTAATAAAAAAAAATAAAATGGTGTATTCTTATTAAGTATAAATTAATAAAAAAAACTAAAATGGTGTATTTTACATTTTATAAATTGTAAATAAAATAATAAAATGAATGCTACATTTATATAAATATAATACTTTATATAAATAATGTACAAAATAAAATAATAAAATGAATGCTACATTTATATAAATATAATACTTTATATAAATAATGTACAAAATGTACATTTATTTAACCTATTAAATAATAAAGATAATTTCTGGCTACGAATTTAAAAATAAAATGACAAGGAGTTATATGTATACTTACTTATCTATGTGCATTCAATGTATTTATAATACTTTTATCTTATACAAGTAATACTTTTATCTTAGACAAGTTGACAAAATCATATATTTAAAGCATGATTAAAATCAATAGTGATATCACTCATCTTTTAATTTGAATAAGATATTAAATTAATTAATATTTATAAAAATATAATAAGAATACATAATGGTAGTAAGTATATATTATATTAAATTAATCAATCTAAAATTTAGAAAAATTAGTTGAAATCTTATACAATTAATACTTTTATCTTAGACAAGTTGACAAAATCATATATTTAAAGCATGATTAAAATCAATAGTGATATCACTCATCTTTTAATTTGAATAAGATATTAAATTAATTAATATTTATAAAAATATAATAAGAATACATAATGGTAGTAAGTATATATTATATTAAATTAATCAATCTAAAATTTAGAAAAATTAGTTGAAATGAAAGGGTGTCTTGGAGTTTTTGAGGGTAATGAATTGATTTATGCATTTAAAAATAAGATTTGTACATTGAAAAATTGTGATTGTGTTAACAATCTCATTTTATATAGTAATTTAAAAAAAAAAAAAAAAAATCCTAAATTAATTAACATTTAAAAAATTATATAAAAAAACAATTGATGATATGATTGCATGGTTCTTTGCACAAGGTAGATAAAATTATTGCAAAATTAGTGTAACATGTGCATTAACTTGTGGTGTTTGACTAGAAAGGTTGACTAAATTATATATTTTAAAGCATGAGTACATAATCTTGTGTTGTATTGAAAAACCTCATATAGTAATCTTTAGACAAGTTGATTTTGATCTATTACTAACCTTGGGCACACTCTCATAATTCATTTATTAAGTAATTAAATTAATCTCATTTATATTTAATTGATTGAAAAAAAATGGCACAATTTGGAGTTAGGTTAGACAAGCACACAATTTGGAGGTATACATAATCTCATTTATATTTAATTGATTGAAAAAGACACAATTTAGAGTTAGGTTAGACAAGCATACAATTTGGAGGTATACATAATCTCATTTATATTTAATTGATTGAAAAAAAAGACACAATTTGGAGTTAGGTTAGACAAGCATATAATTTGGAGGTATACATAATCTCATTTATATTTAATTGATTGAAAAAAAAAAAGATACAATTAGATTAAACAAGCATACAATTTGGAGGTAAGCATACCCTCCCTTGCACATGCTCTTTATCATTAAACTCACTCAAATTGTATGTATATGTATATGGATAGGGAAATTGCACATATTAATATTATATACCAAATAAACATTTCTATTTATTAAATTTTTATAAAAAAAAAATATTAATATCACCCTTGTAAGTTTTCTCCCCATTTTTTACCATTGTAAATTTTCTTTGTTCTTTTTAACAAAATGGCAAAAAAACTTCTTTATTCTTTTTAACAAAATGGCAAAAAACTTATTACTAACTATTATCAAGAAATGAGCTTTTGGCCAATTAAAATCAGTTTTTGATATTTCCATATTTTACAGAAAATCTAATTTTTTTATAAACTTTTATTATTTATTTTATATGTTAAGTTCCGATAAAAACCTCCTTCTATGTACAGAGGAGATTTAATAGAATAAAGAAAATATTAAATAAAAGGATTGCATGTACCAGAAAACCATGAATAGAAATATAACAAGAGATTTAATATAATAAAGAAAATATTAAATAAAAGTATTGCATATACCAGAAAACCATGAATATAAATATAACAAGTAAACAGCAGACATGAAAAATTGGCAGATTTAATATAATAAAGAAAATATTAAATAAAAGGATTGCATATACCAGAAAACCATGAATAGAAATATAACAAGTAAAAAGAAGACATGAAAAATCGGAAGTGCAAGCATAAACTTCTTACCTATAGTCAACCTTCGCTAGGAAAATGTTTTTTAACACAAGACCGGTTTTTCTTTAAAAAAAAATCCGCCATGAGCATATCTTTTTTTTTTAAGATTAGAGTGCATAATAGATAGAGGCTTCAAAGGATGAATTTATTTATATATATTTTTTTTAATATGAATTTGATTTTTTTGTTTTGGAAAATGATTAAAATGAAAATTTATATTATTTATTTGAAATTTGGTAAGAATCATTTTAAATTGATGAAATTGTAAATATCAATTCTTAACATTGATGATGAAGATGAAGATGATTGATGTCCACCAAAACTTAATTGGTCTATCCGACCTTAAGAGGGTAAGTGATTACTTACTATTCTTTAGAATTTTGTTTATGTGCTTGAAAAACATTAAGAGAAGCGTTCCAAGATCACCATATTCTTGTTGAGTTAAGAGGTTAGGGAGGTTGGTAGTGTGACAAATATTTTGAAAATGAGATCTAATATGGTTATAGGCTGGACAATTTAAGAGAAAATGTTTTTCATCTTCAACCTTCTTAGTGTCACAAAGTTTCACTATGGAGCTCATGAGAATTTGTTTTTATCTTAGCAATGCTTATTTTTCTCTTTACACTTGGCAAAACACATAGATAATTTTGATCTTCTAGATTAGGGTTGATTACATCCTTATAATACCTTATTTTTTTTTTTCCTCTAATTCTTTATCACACCACATTTTCTCCTTAAATTTTGATTTGACGTTTTTTTAATAGTATCTTTATTCTCCAAAATGGTGTCTTCCATGATTCACCAATAGTTTATCCAAGACTGGGCATCTTTATGCCATCCTTGCTTGAGTCAATGGTGGTTATGACTCGATTTTGAAGCAATTTTAGGAAGCCTCTTATCTTCCATGTTGTTTAAATTTTTCTTATACATTAGGTATCTAGTCATAGCCATGTTGTCAATGGGGGAGAGGCTTGTTTCTAAGAGGAGGATGGGATAAGGCGTATTTCCTTTATTTTTGAGATTATAGGTTATAAAATTATTTTGTATTTTCTCTATCTTTCTCCAGGATTCATGAGAGATACTACAACCCCAAACTTCACATCCATAAAGATTAACATGTGTAACAAGAGTCTCGAAGAGGAGTTTCTTCTTATCCCAACTCCAAAGATCGACTGATTTACAATTGTTTTCAAGCCCATAATAAGCTTTCCATCCACCAATAATCATTTTCTCAATGCTATAATTCCAATTGAGCTTGTGGTGAATATCAATTCCAAGATATTTGTATGAAGTCACTTTCTCCAAGTTGTTGTTGTCATATATGAAGGTATCATCGGGGATCTTATTGGATTTGATAATCATGACCTTAGTCTTATCAGTATTAACAGTCATACCCATATTGGAGCAAAAATCCTTGAGGATTATTAGTTGGTTTTCAAGATCATGGGGACTCCTTGCCATAAGTACGATATCATCGGCATAAAGAAGAAGATTGATGACTATACTAGTGAGATTAGGGCCAACACAACCTGTTTTTTCCAAGCAATATTCTAACTTGTCAATGTATATGCCAAAAAGGGTAGGGGACAAGGGACAACCTTGTTTGACTCCGATATTGTAGTTAATCTCTTTTGACCAGCCCTCATTGTTTTTAAACTTAACAATAATGTTCTTATACATCCTTATTGCAATAGCCCTCAACTCGAGAGGCACTTTTATCTCTTCCAACCTATTCCAAAGGTTTTTCCTAGGAACCATGTCAAAAGCTTTTCTAACAAAACAAATTGGTTTTAGTATTGCGGAACTCCTCTGCAATGATCCTAAAGGTAACAAGATGGTCCACAGTTGAATGATATCTCCTAAACCCGGCCTGGCCTTTAGCTCTTTTGCAGTGACTTTCTAGCCAAAGGTTAATCTTCTTTCCCAAAATAATTCCATAAAGCTTGGCTAAAATCGGGCTAATCATAATGGTCCTATAATAAGACGGAATGTTTCTATCCCCATTTTTAAAAATAGGAACAATGAGGCTTTGCCTCTAGGGTTTAGGGAAGCCCTGCTTAACTGCTAAATTGAAGAGCTTGCATATGTGAGGGATAAGGATTGGCCCCCCGATTTTAAAAAATTCAGCTTGGTAGCCTTCAATGTCATTTGCTTTCCCATTTGCAAGCCGCTTAACCCACTAAATCATATTGTAGTAGGGTATTACAAGGTGTTGAATTCATTTTTGCATTAAAAATAGGTATTTCAACAAATCCAAAATCTCAATTCCAGAAAATAGTTTATTATCAACTAATAATAAAAATTTGAAATCTTAAAACATTTAGCTTCTTCCACAATTTAAACTTTTTATTAATTTGGTTATTCAAGATAGTCGTGAGAGAAACCTGATTGTTTATCTCAACAAGAATCATTTTGAATTGATGGAATTGAGAATATCAAATCAGATTGCAGTAGGGTTACTAGGAGTAGTAGAGATATTAAAAGGTGTTGAGTTCATTTTTACATAAAAAAACAACTATTTTAATAGTTCAAATTTACAATTTCAGAAAAATATTTATAATTAAATTTAGATGAAAAAAAAAATCAAAATCTTAAAATATTTAACCATTCTCACTTTCTTCTATCCATTAAAATATTTAACCTTTCTCATTTTCTTCTATCCATTATAGTGACCCTGAAAGCGCTCAAAACGGGTGTGTTTCATGAACCCCTTACTAAATACTGTGGAATTCTGCATTTTATGTGAAAATCGCAATGCTCGCATCTAGAATTTACCTCTAGTGATTAAAAGCATTGGTGGAAGATTGCAGGCGAGAGACGTCATAAAAATAATGTTCAGTATCTCCGAGCTCAAATGATCTACGTGATCCGATGTTAACGATAATGTCACCTAATGTAAATACAATATAATAAAGAAAATAACCAGAAAGAATGGTGGGTTCATTTTAAGTTGGATGAGAAAAAGAAAAAAATGTTTTGTTATGTTTTTTTTTTTTTTTGTCAGAATCCAGTGACACAAATTTGGATGAAATCACATTTTTTTGTTATTTATTTAAATTGCATTTCTAAATACATAAATGGATTTAGTCTATTGAAAAACCCAAAAAAATCAAAACATAGAAGGTGGTGGTGGTGGTTGTTGTTGTTGTTGTTGTTATCTTCTTCTTTCATTTTTTTTAAAACTAAAACAGGTATTTTTATTGATCAATCGTCATAACATGGGAATAGTTTCCCGCATAATCTGTGTATAACATTTCTCATTCTTACAATGTTATGAGGAGAGATAAAGATCAAACTACGGGATGAGAATCCACTAGGGGTCTTCGTCATTTTTTTTAGCACACCTAGGGGTAAGAGACAACCTATATTCGCCTTTGTATCTGCTTCCTTGTTCGATCCACACAAGATATGGAAAAAGCGGGAGTAGGAGAAATCTTTCAGTACTTGTCGAATCCTTAGTAGAGTCTTGTTGATCACTAGGTCGTTGAGCTGGTCATTTGTATTTAAGATCTTAATTAGGATTTCAGAGTCTCCAAAGACTTGTATTTCTTTTATGCCATTTTCCCGCGCTATTTAGCAATTTTTTAGTAGCCCAAGGATTTCATACTCGTTATTTGTTCTCTATCCTAGACCCCAACTAAAGTTGTCTTTTCAAGATCCATCCAAGGAGTAAATCACTCTGCCTACTCCTGCGTTCACTAGGTTTCCTTTGGAGGCTCCATAAAAAAATATTGAGGCTATGCCTTGCCTCCTCCACCAATCTTAAAAGACTGTGTCCTTGTCTTGCAAACACCAACCTGGAGTGAGATAGGGGCGAGCAAAGATTTGTTTTCTGTCTCGGTAGGTGAAAGTGCCAATCCATTTCTTTTTTGCAGGAAGGATAATTTTTTCATTCTTGAAGGAGTAGTTTGCCACTGTTTCGAGAAGTAGATCATAACTAAGGAAGTGGGGGAAGGCAACTTATTGTTGAAGATCTTATCATTTCTGGCCAGCCATAGTTTCCAGCAAATGTATTTGGGGATGGCCTACCAAATTCTTTTCTAGTTTGGACTTCTTTGTATCTCTTGAGGGTAGAGTGCCTTCCAAGAGGAAAATAAATTTACCACTGAGATATGGTTCGGAGTTGTGACATTGAGGACTTGGAGAGAGATCTTCCATACTTCTTGAGAAAAAGAACAGTCCACAAAAATATGATCCGTTGTCTCTGGGCATTACAACACATAGGGCATTTGTTAGGGGCCAATGATGCCTCTTTTTGTTAGATTTTCACCTGTCAAAAGTTTCATGTGCATTAGAATCCAACATAAGAAGTTTAGTTTTGGTAGTCCTAGGGGATCCCAAACTTGTTTCCAGAGAACTGTTGACTCAAAAGGAGCTTGGGGGGTTTGAAGTGAAACGTATCCTTGAGCAACGGAATAAAATCCAGTCTTACCCCATCCCCATTTATCTGGCAAGAGGAGATGGATTAGAGTTGAATCCGTCAGCGTTGCTAGGAGGGTCGATTTCTACCTTTGCAAGTGTTTTGGAACGCCTGAGAGGTCCCATGATTGTCAGTTTCCTGAGGCGTCCCACGTAGAGATGTCTATGAGTTTGGTAAATCCGCATTGGGAGAGCCACTCGTGAATTCCTTTAAGTTCGTCTAAGACGTTGAGGGGTGCATTTCCCATGATGTTGTCTTTCCACAACATTGTGTTTTTCCCATTTCTTGGGATTCGGTAGAGGTTCTTTTGGAAGAAGGGTAAGCCACGGCGGCAGAGGTTCCAAATCTGAGTGCCTTTGGGGGTGCTTTCTGCTTGGAGATTTCTCAGAGGGGCGCCATCAAGGTATTTATTCCTTAAAAGATTGCTTACAGGGTGCCTTCAATTTTCATATAGGTTCCAAAGGATTTTTCCCCCCGGAGCCAGATTTGCAAGCTCAGGGTCTCTTACCTGAAGGCCACCGTCAGGGTGAGGACGTTTGACCATATCCCAATTGATCAGGTGGTATTTCTTATGATTACCTTTGCCTCCTCACCAGAGGAAGTCTATGATCATCTTTGTAATATGTGACATGATCACCTTTGGAGCAAGAAGGAAGGAGGCCTAATAGATTGGTAAGGAGGACAAGATCGATTTTATGAGGGTGAGCTTCCCTACGTTTGAGAGCCACTATCCACCCCAGACTGTGTTTTTTGCATTTAATTTTCTTATGGTTTCTGTCCACAACAAAGACTTGTTGGGTCCCAGAGTTAAGGGGAGTCCAAGATACTTTATTTTCTCCCATGAAGCGTAGCACAAGAACCCCAGGTATTGGGAAATTCTATGAATTGTTTGTTGATCTTCATTCCATCCATACACTGCACTTTTCCTTTTATTGATGAGCACTCCGGAGATACTTCAGAAGCCTTGAAGAATTTCGCTGAAGTTTTTTGCAATCTTTATGGAAGCTCCTCCCAACATGAGGGAATCGTTTGCAAAGAGGGCATGATTGATTGGATCAAGGCCCTTTTTCAGTCTAATGTTTGGGGCTGAGCCAGTCTTGTTTTCAGCAGTCAACTTTCTACTTAATGTGTCTGCCATCAAGATGTACAGGAAGGGGGATAGAGGGAAGCCTTGTCTTAATCCCCTTGAGGCTTGAAAGTAATTTTGTTGGTCTGTCATTCACTAGGGGGGCTATCTAGGGATTTTCGGTGCATGCTTTGATCAATTTAACAAAATATGGGCAGAAACCAAAATAAATAATGGATTTATAAAGGAATCAGAGGTTTACCCTGTCGAAAGCATTTTCCATGTCGAGCTTTATCATCATCCCTTGCTCTTGTCATTGGTGACTGGAGTGCATGGCTTCTTGAACCTGTATTACATTCTCAAGAATATTTGTTCCTTTGAGGAAACCACCTTGCATGGGGGAAATGAGGTTTTCTAGCATAGGCTTTATTTTGTTTGCCAGGAGTTTGGATAGAATTTTGTAGGAAGCATTGCAGAGTGAGATGGGCCTGAATCTTTCGAAGGAGCTCAGGTTAACTTCTTTGGGAATTAAAGCTAGGAAAGTGGATTTGGTGTTTCCCCCTACCTTGGCTCTTTTATGGAAAGCTCTGATCATATTTTGCAGGTCTATCTTGATTATATCCCAGCAAGCTCTGTAAAAATGGATTGAGAAGCCATCTGGCCCCAGGGCTTTGTCGGGATCCATGGAATAGATGACATTGCAGATTTCTTCTTCAGTAAACAGCTTCATGAGATCTGTGTTATCATCCCTGCTTACTAGAGAGGGAATGTGAGAGGTAGTCTGAGATAGTCTCTTCGTAGCCAGAGTCTTCTTCCTAGTATAGGCTCTGAAAGTGTTTTTCTACTACCTCTTTGAGTTGTTCAAAACCCCTGTGTATCGTTCCATTTGAGGACGGAATTTCATAAATGTGGTTGCAAGAGAGGTAGGCTCTGCATTGCCTATGAAAGTAGGAAGTGTTACGGTCTCCATCTTTTAGCCACAAGCTTCGAGACTTGAGCCTCCAATATTCTTCTTCTTGTCAGAATGCACATAAAGTTTTGTTTTGGGAAACTTGTTCTTTCTCTAGATATGTTTTGAAGATGGCCTTGGACTCCATTTTATCTTGCAAGTCTGGTAGATAATGGACTGCCTCTTCTCTGAGGCTAATGGGGTTGATGATGGGTTTTTTAACCCCAGCTTTTAGTGCATGTTTTGTTGCATTTAATTTCTGCTCCCACACAAATCTTGGAGACCCTGAGACAAGAGAGGACCAAGCAGATTGAACAGTTTCCAGGAATCCCTCATTATCTATCCAAAGGGGGTTGAATCGGAAAGGAATTGGGCCCATATTTTATTCTTCTTCTAGATTCAAGAGGATAGGTTTGTGATCAGAAGTCAGCTTTGGGAGAATCTTGGTAGAGATTATCCTTCTTTCTTGTAGGAGCAAGCTCTGGATTAAGAATCTATCCAGGTGTGCAAAGATGTGATCAAACCCTAATATTTTATTTGTCCAGGTGTAGATTCCTTTCAAAGGATTGAAATCAAGGAGGTCCCACTGATGGACTAGATCCTCGATGAAGGGGAGCATCTGGTCTCTGCCTCTATTGCCTCCTCTCTTTTCTTTCGGATCAAAAACTAAATTTAGATCTCCATCCAGTATTATGTTTGAGGGAGAGAAGATCTCTAAAAAATCTAATAACTATTTCCAACAGTCTTTCTTTTCAGAGTATAGGACAGGTACATAAATATTGAAGAGTGAAAGAGAAAACTTACTTGAAGTATGTCAGAGTTTAGTGAAAATCCAGTGTTGGGTCTCAAAAGAATATTATAAATGAAACTTGTCATTCGCCCACAAGATTGTGAGGCTACCAGAGGAACCTCTTACGTTGATGGCTTTCCAAACATTTTTCTTCCATTTCTGTTTGTTGATTTCAAGAAGGGTGTCCCCTTAAATTTTGGTCTCTTGGAGCAGGAGGATCTTGGGAGGGTCAATTTTCAGTAGGTCTTTGACTACTTTGGCATTCGATGGATTCCCCAAGCCTTTGCAATTCCAAGAGACAATATGCATTATTTGTTGGGGTTGGAGTGGGTAGGCCCTCCCTTGGGGGGGCATTTTTCTGGTATTTCTTCCAATGGACATCTCAATGGTGGATTGGCTTCCTTGCATTTTTTGCCTCTCCGCTTATTCTTCTCTTGCTTCTTCGTGAGATTTTCTCCCTACTCTTTTTGAGGGTCTCTCAAAAGTATCATCCTCCGAAGATCCGAAGTTTTCCGGGGGTTTCTTTTTTATTATTTCTATGTAGGAAGGGGAGGAGGAGGTTCCGATTGGTGAACCGGATTGGGCTACCTCGCCATTGTTTTTTCCCACTATGGGAGGGAGGGTTTGTTGCTCAAGTTCTTCAATCACTGGATCAGATATTTCTGAAGGGTTGTTGAGGATTTCGAAGGGGTTTTTAGGAGCCTCTGGGATTGGAGGGGCTAAGCTTCCTTCCCCAGGAGCTTTCCCTGGATTGGGTGTGTCAGGCCCTTTTGATTCCCCTTTCCCTTTGAATCTGTTGTTATTCTTTGGCGGGGCTTCTTTCTGGACCTGTGTCCAATGTTCGCCTTTCGAGATCTCCCCCTCTTCTTCTACCTTCTTTTTGCAATGCCTGGCGAAGTGTCTGTAGCCATGGAAATACTTGCATTTGAATGGAATCTGTTCATAATCCAGTTCTTGGATGTGGGACTAGTCTGTGACCTTTAATTGAATGGATTCTGGGAGCCCCACATCTCTAACCTAAATTTCTAACCTAAATTGTGAAAAAATAAATTATATAAATAAAAATTAAGAAAAGCTTTTACATCTCTCTAACTTAAATTGTGAAAAAATAAATTTCTTGAAGTAAAGACTTAAAAAAACAATATAATTTCCTTCTAAGATCGGAATTGTTATCTTAATTTTTTTTTATGAATCCTCTAATGTGGTGGACAACATTATAACTCTTTTTATAAAGGAATAAGACATATAGTTTGGGGTTAAATAACTAGCAAAAGGGAAAGCTAAAAACATTGAAAACTACTATGCAAAAATCCTAAAAATTGGAGGGTCTATCCTCATCCCTCACATTCAAGGGCATCCTTATCTCAATTAACGCACACTTGAGTTAAGTTTGGGGCACTTTCACAAGCTCTTCAATCTAGTAGTCAAACAGGTTCCCTCTTTTATCCAAACTATTTACAATTATTCTAGAAAAAAAGATCAACATATAGCTAGAAAATCAAGGAAATGCCAGCTTTATGAGCTATCGTTCAACTATGGACCACCTTTCTATGCTTAGTATCATTGTGGAGGAGTGTTGTAATAATAAAATCAATCTTTTTCTTTACTTCATTGACTTTAGAAAAGGGTTTGACATAGTACCTAGAGCTAGACTTTGGGATAGATTACAAGAGTTAAATGTTCCTTTTGAGTTGAGAGTTGTTGTGATAAAGTTGTATTGAAACATTATAGCCAAGTTTAGAAAAACAAAGGGTTGGTCTAAAGAAATCAATTGTAATATAGGTGTTATGAAGGGTTTTCCTTTATCCCCTACCCATTTTGGCATATATCTAGACAAGTTAGAGGGTTTCTTGGAAGAAGCAAATTGAGTTAGAATGACTTTAGAAGGAATAATCACCATCCTTCTTCTTTATGTTAATGATATTGTTCTTATAGCAATTTGTCCCTATGCTCAACCTGGAGTTAAATCCATCTTAGCTCCCAATCTATCATGTGCCAAAAATGATCAAATCTTATAAAATACAAAAGTTTTTTAAATTGCAAAACTTAATGAAATGTTTCCACCTCAAAAGATTTGATCTCTATCTACTCATGATAAATAGAAAACTAGATAAATCTAGATTGATTCTTTTAATTCATCTTTTTCCAAACTAAAATCTTATATTACTTTATTATTATTATTATTTAACATATTTAACATTAACCCTAAAGTCAAAAACAAATTATAGATTCGAAGTTTAAATGATCCATTCAATATCCAAATCCTTCCCGTTATATGTATGTTTATCCTCTCTACTTACTATTTATGAGTTATATTTTCAATTTTTTAAAACTTATAAAAAAAAAATTTAATATTATTTCAATTATTATTTTATAATAAAATCTAAATTTTAAATATTATAAATTAATAATATTCTTTTATAAAATATAAATGAATCTTTTATACCCAACATGGTTGGGGGTTGGACACATAATGTTAATTTGACATTTGTGTAGATCATCATCATCATCTAACTCCATGAATGATTCCCAAGTTTCCACTCTTCCGTAGGTGATGATGTGACCATCAAATCTATGAACTAAAGTAATTTATAATCATCTAAACACGGATATTCTTTTAGAAAAGAAAAATAAACGTTAAGTCTCTTTTTAATTTTAATAGAAAAAACAACAAAGTTATTATTATTTTAATATCAGTATCTTTCCACCCTTTCAATAGACAAAGATAACTAAGTTTTCACGAATGAGATTAACCTTCTTTATTTTAACTTTATTAAAAATAAAGTTATTGATTATTTGATAAATAATAATAAATATTTAGATAGTTTAATAAAAATAAAAAATATTAAAATTTATTTATTAAATTTAAAGTTTTATAGGTAATAATAATAATATTAATTTATTTTTAAGGTCAAGACATTATCAAGTTAGACTTCAAATTGGTCTTCTTGTTTGTGGGATAAGGGATTTTTTTACTTAGGAATTTGACTCGGAGGTATACATAACCTACTTTTCTAGTTTTGAACTTATGGTGTTTTAGGAGGAAACACATGTTCTTAACCATTAGGCCCACTAAAATTCTAATAGCTGATAAAATTTATTTGTGTCCAATAATCAAGTAACATTCAGCACTGGATTTTTTTGAATTAAGCTAGTTTTTGTTGGGACAGGTTGAAATGTTCCACAATCCATCATGAACTTTACTAGCAGAGCCACTCAAAACCGTGGCTGATGAAGGTCAAAAGGCGCGGACAGAAAATGAAACGCACAGCCAGAAAATGAGTGTCTACAGCCAACACAGCTAGCGTGCTAAATCCAAAGTTAATCATTTAAACATGGCAATCATATAGTGTTACAGTAATTTCTTAATATGATTAGGTAAATGTTAAAAGGTAAAAATACAAATAAGTTATGAAGAGGAAATCACATTCATTGATTTGAAAGGACGACTAAGAATATGCCAACATCTTCAATTGTGCTCATTGTCAATAGGTATACACCTTTCTACGTAACTAATTGAACATCGTTCAAACAATTCTGTTCCTCAAACTGCGCAGCTCACCACATTTCCTCTTTATTTAAAAATGACAGAAGAAAGACAATGGCTACATCAGAAAAAGTCTACACAATGATGTCGAGCACTTCCAGGCTTTGGAAGATGCATGAACCAAATCGAAACGCTGACTGGGTCTCTCAAATGCCCGAGGGAGGGAAGACAACTTAGTCCACCAATCAAAGTTCTTCAAATAGAGAACCCGGCTGAAATCACCATTCCCAGAGCCTCATTCTGATAAAATTCATTGCGGCGGAGGATTTCTATTTTAAAACCGGAATGAGGCTCTCGGCTCCCAAGATTCTCTGTTGAGTTCCAAGGCATCCCGGGGAATCTGTATATCGGAGTATAGCAAATACATTTAACGCGGTGGTTGTGTTAGTATATATGTCAATGGAGATAGAAGAAGCAATTGCTAAAAGAGGAGGAGATGAAGACAGAGTAGTGGCCACAGCACATCTTAATCTGAAATCTCTGGGCGCCTCTGAGATAATGATGAGAGATATCATCACAGTCCTCTCCACCTTGGACAACCGCCTTCCCGCTTTGAGCCGTCGAAATCCGGGCAATCCACCTGTGAAATCGTTCGATTTGGAGACCAATTTGGATTGCAGCTCGTCCAAACACATGATGTTCCAGACCAGCCGAAAAGAAGCCAATGAGTATCTCGCCGCAGTGGATGGTCTCCGTTATCTCATGGAAAATCTGGCGCTCACACACAGCAGCTCTGCCAAGATGGTCGGCGCGCAGCGCCTCATGGAGATGACGATGGCTCGCTTGGAGAAGGAGTTTCACCGAATTTTGTCTGCCAACGTTGAGCCGACCGACGGCAACTCGAGCGATGGCTCGTCGGACAACGAATCGATGGACGAAGACGGGAGCAACGGCGGCAGCCATCGGAGTCGGAACTCTAACGCCGACGAGATTTGCGAAATCGACATGATGCCGCTCGACTCCGTGCTGGACCTCCGCAGCATAGCAGAGCGCATGGTGGCTGCCGGATACGGGGCTGAGTGTGTTCGAATCTACGGGCTAACCAGAAAATCAGTAATCGAAGGGTGTCTGAAAAGAATCGGCGTCGGCTGGTTGAGTAGGAGAGAAGTGCAGAAGATAGAAGGGGAAATGCTCGACAATAAGATAAAGAAATGGATCCAAGCCGTGAAAGTTGCGGTGAGGATTCTGTTCGCTAGCGAGAAACGCCTATGCGAAGAGATTTTTGAAGGGTTTAACCATGTCAGGGATTCGTGTTTCTCTGAGGTCGTCAAGGGACAGATGACGAAGATTCTTGGTTTTGGGGAATCCATGGCCATGAACAAAAGGTCGACTGAAAGGCTCTTCACGATGCTCGACATGTACGAGACTCTGTCGGAGCTTATGCCCGACATCGAAACTGTTTTTGGCCAGGTGTCCTGTGCGACAGTGAGGACGCAGGCGTCTACGATCCTCGTTCTGCTCGGGGAATCGGCACTGGGGATTTTGACGGAATTTCAGAATGCAATCCATACTGAGAAGTCAAACACCCCAACCCCCGGCGGCACGATTCATCCGCTTACAAGGTATGTTATGAATTATCTGAGTTTTCTTTCTGATTACAAGGAGGCCCTCGTCAAGATAACGGCAAATGCACCGATTGGAATCCCCATGGCCCTGCCTGAAGACCTCAGGGACTTTTTTGGGGATTTGAATGGGCACGGTGTTGAATTGGGCAGCCCGGCCTCTTCTGTCTCTGTGAGAATGGGATGGATTATCATCATTCTGCAGTGTAAGTTAGATTTGAAATCTAACTTCTACAAAGATGTTGCCGAATCTTACCTGTTTCTCATGAACAATCTTCATTACATTGTCAAAAAAGTCAAGGATTCAGAGCTTTTAGGAATGTTTGGGTATGGCTGGTTAAGGAAAAATCAGGGCAAGGTGAGGCAGTATGCAGCAAAGTACGAGCGAGCAGCCTGGATGAAGGTCCTCAATTGTTTGAGGGATGAGGGAATTCATGTGAATGGAAGTATTTCCAGTGGAGTGTCACAGAAGGTCCTGGAGGATAAATTTAAGGGTTTCGATTTTGCAATTGAGGAGGCGCTCAGGAAACATTCTGGTTGGATGGTGCCGGATTTGCAGCTCCAGGACGAGCTTAGGATTTCGATCTCAGAGAAGATGATACCGGCCTATCGGTCCTTCTCAGGTCGTTTCAGGAGTTATTCTAAAAATGTGAGACACTCTGAGATGTCTATTAAGTACACAGCTGAAGACCTGGAAGCTCATCTCTCGGATCTGTTTCACGGCAATTCATCTTCCCCGAGTTCAAGGAAGTCTTAGGACGACTGACAGTTTTAACGTGGAAACAAATTAACAACGGGGAAGTGCCATTATAGAATGAGATTATATGGAATTACTGCATCTTTGCCTGTCTTCCCTAGAATTATTCGGTTTCTTTTTAACTATTGTATTTACTTATATAAATTACTATCATGGAAGGATGAGCTCTTTAGTGGAGTCGTGTCTTCCCAGTATGATATAAAACAGTTTTCTTATTGTATCAAACACTGCTTTCAATCATTGTATCTTCATATCTATTAATAATTTAATATACATGTGTATCTTCATATTTATTAATCTAAATTTTCTGTTCTTGGGGGTTGTTTGGTTTCTTATGGAGGTTTATGTGACTGTACCACAAAGTATCTAATAAGTGATATCATTGTAAGTTCAAATCTTGCGGGCGTGTGGGCAATTTTGTCTTTTTTTCCATGAAAAAATTAACTCGATTTTATATAGAGTATAAAACCATTTACAAGATGAGTTCAAAGCCAATCAGTGATGAGCTCGATAGAAGTCCTCGCACCAGATCAATAAGGCACTAAACGGACAAATACATGAGTGATACATCAACGCTCAAAACAACAGGGCTAGACTAATCTAAAACAGTGAAACAGCTCAAGATATGGCATAAACTCCATAAGAAGATAGTCAGAAATGTTGCCGAGCTCTCGATCCCGCTATCACTGTGGAAGAGCACGAGTTTCCCAGCAACTTCTAGAAGCGCTCTTTTTGAGAGGGCATCARCCTCAYGGTTAAATGCTCTAGGAAAGTGTTGGAATCTGATGTTTGTGAAGCCCTTGGAGAKTTYACRCGTTTTCTGTTTCCAACAAGCAACGTGGACARCATTGAGCTTTGACTTGTGAGTAATCCAATCAATGATGACTCTCGAGTCACCACGGACAAGGAGATGCGAGATGGACCATGAAGTAGCAAGAAAGAGGGAGACCCAAAGTCCCATGAGCTCYGCTTTGGTATTGGTCCCCTGACCACAGTTGAGATACCACTTTGTAATTCTCGCCGGATGTGTTTTGAAAATACCCCCGGCTCCACAACAAAGTCCATTTGAGCGGGCAGCACCATCAAAACACGCCAGAGTAAAACCAATAACAACTCTTGGAGGATAGTGAGGATCGCTCGGCTTCCCAACCTGCGCCAAGTTGCTCCGATTAGTGGTGCCGAGTTTTGAAATCAGCGAAGAGGAGAGTAACGAACAGTCTTCTACACCGATGATTTTGTCTCTGCCCACCAATATCTCAGTGCCAGAACCCGACAACCATCGTAACCAATGGAGGATAACCGGTGAGGCAACGACTAGACCCCTCCAGAAAGTGGAGGCCCTCTTTGGAATTAAGGAAGGCTTACGGAGCCATTCACGAAAAGGCAAGGTGCCAAAATATTTATCAGCTACTATGCGGTGCCAAATGCTGTTTATGTTTGCAGCTCTCCAGAAGGAGGAAGCCAGGAGGGTTGTATTAAAGTTGACGAGATTTTTTAAGCCCCAACCACCTGTCTTTTTGGGCCTGGTCAGTACATCCCAACCACAGAGATGGAAACTATGATTTCGCCCCGTTCCATTCCAGAGGAAATTTGAAGAGAGTCTTTAGATGGAATTGATAACCTTTTTAGGGATTCTCTCCAAGGTCATTCAGTAGACCGCCAAGCCTTCCAGAACCGCTTTGATCAGTGTGAGGCGGCCACCCAGTGAGAGCCAGATATTGCACCAGCCGCCTATCTTTCTTTCAAAAAGTCTAACAAGCCACTGCCACTCGTCAGGTGAAGAGGCTCTCAGCATGAGCCGATACCCTAGATACTTGAAACCAACACTCAGATCAAAGAATGAGAAAGGGATAGAAATTTTAAGACAATTGAGCTCTGGCTCCGTGAGACCCCAGTAGTGGACAGTAGATTTAGAGTGATTGATAGCTAGACCCGAGGCTGTACAGAAAAGTGAAAGCACGTCTTGAATAACAGTCCACTCTGCTGGGTCAGCGATTGTCATGAGGAGGACATCGTCTACGAACATCAGGTGAAACAACTTTATGAACTTTGAGATTTTAATACCTGTGATTTTTAGTTCGGTGAAGCTTTTAGTGAGAAGGAGGCTGAGTCCCTCCATAATCAAAATAAAGAGGTAGGGCAATAGGGGGCATCCCTGTCGGAGTCCCCTCTCCATTTTAAAAAGGCTAGTAGCCTCCCCATTGATTAATACAGCGATATTAGCACCTGTGACACAAGCAAGAATCCAATTAGAGAGTTTTTCACCAAATCCAGCTGAAAAAAGCACAAGTCTCAGGGAGTCCCAGTCAATGCTGTCGAGGGCTTTTTTAAGGTCCAGTTTCATGATCAGTGCTTTAATATTTTTCTGCTTGATGTTGTGGATGCACTCATGGGCAGCCCCGATAGCGTCCTGGATTCTTCTGCCCTTCAAGAAGCCGAGTTGTTCTGCTAAAAGATTTCTGCCAAGAAAGGGTTTGATCCGGTTGGCGATGACTTTTGAGATCAATTTGTAGACCAGGTTGTAGAGGGAGATCGGTCGGAAATCATTGAAGGAGAGCGAGCTGTCAGTTTTCGGGATCAAGGCCAAAAAAGTAGAGTTGAGGCTTCCAGAAATATGACCTTTTAAACGAGAGTCCTCCACCATCTGAAGTAAATCCTCACCTACGAGATCAAAGAAGAAGATGAAAAATTCCGTAGTCCAGCCATCCGGCCCAGGACTTCTCTCCTTTTTAAAGTGAAGCAGAATGTCTTTGATTTCAGAAAGAGTAACAGGTTTAAAAATATCTGTAACATCTTCAGTCGAAAAGATTGAGGAATAGAGACCGGTTGTAGTGGTCTTTTCCAGAAGATTATGATTACTGTGGGTTTTGAAAAGATTTTTAAAATAAGACACTGCCTCTGCCTTTATCTCCTCAAGCCCACGAATAATCCCCTTATCCAAGCTGTCGATTGACCAAATTGATTTCCTGCTTCTGTTGTAACTGGCCAAATTGTGGAAATACTTGGTGTTGGAGTCACCGCTCCTTAACCAAGTCGCCCGACTCCTCAATCTCCAAGCATTTTCTTGATCCCTTAAGATGGAGGATCTATTCAATTCGAGAGAGGTTAAAGAAGAAGAATCCGCCTCAGACATGGAAGAACGGGCCGCTGTATTGATAAGCTCTTTTATTTTTGATTCCAAATCAACAAGACGAGTCGATTGGGAAGATTTTAACTCCATAAAACATAACTTTGAACTATGTTTAAGAACCTGGAGTTTCCAAACCAGACGACGCTGTGGGTTTACTTCTTCCAAGAAGCGGAAATCCCTCCATACCCGATGGACCATTGCCGAGTAGTCTGCATGTTCAAGCCAATGATGATTAAATTTAAATGGAGTCGATCGGTGCAGCTTCAGAGGCGATAACTGTAGGAGGATCGGGGCGTGATCCAAAACAAAGGGAAATTCAATCCACGAAGATGGACGTGACTCAGAAGTCAAAAAAGTCTCAGCCACCAAAAAACGATCAAGCCTTCTAGCAATGGCATCTTTACCTGTGCGCCCATTCCGCCAAGTGGGGGCAAGACTCGTAGGCTGGACATCTATCAAGTTGTTTACAACAAACAATGATCTATAGGAAGCCTCCGGATGACCCGGCAAGTAAGTTCCACCCCAATGTTCTTCTGCGGACAGAATAATATTAAGGTCTCCACCAAGAACAAGATTTGGAATGGAGAGCAGTCCACTTTCTGCCAAAAGTTTCCAGAATACTGGTTTGTTCGAACAAGGGCCGTAGACATTGAGAAATGCCATCTCCTGACCAGTGGGTAAAAAGAGTCCAGTCAAAAGGATGCCCCCCTTTGACATAAAAGATTTTAGTGAAAGGAGATCCGGATTCCAGGCAACCAGTAATCCCCCAGAGTTACCCAGGGAGCTAGCTGCTGCAGTAATCCACGAAGGTCTGAAAAGATGCAAAAAATCTCTGGAGAGAAGGTCTGACGACAGGGTCTCTTGAAGGAAAATGAGATCCAGCTTTGTGTTCTCCAGCAATCTTCGGAAGGAAGCCGCCTTGAGGGGGCCTCCGATCCCCCTAATATTTAAGGAGAGCACAATCATTATTTTGTTCTCGCCAAGGCCTTCATAGCTCTAAGGGCCTTTTCGTCCTGCTAGGGACAATCAGTTGCTGCTGGCTTTGTGCTCGCTTCCTCCTTTTTCTTCCTGGAACTACGTGTCTGGAGAGGGGAAAGTTCCAGTCCAATACCCCGCATCCAGGCAAGGGTGTTAGTGGGTTTGTCGGTGGGAAGCGAAGATGAAGAACCCTGTTCATTAACTGGATTAAGTAGTTCTTTACCACGGAACATAGGTAACGGAGAGAGATTACACGGAAGAAGACTTGTGGACGCCGAGGAGTTTAACGCCTTAAGTAGATTAACGTCGTCTTCCTCCAACTGGCTAAAACCCGGTGGCAGTGGGGGTGATTCAGCGAGAGATGTGGAAATGCTCGGACAGATTTGCAAGCTATCCAAGGATGAGGCAGTCTGAAGTAACTTGGTCGAGTCTGTAAGGGGAGGGTTGCTTCCAACGGGGAGAGAAGTCAGAACATCAGGAGGACTCGGCAAGGGAATGTGTCCTTGCATCAGGGACTCGGGTCGATTAGTAAAGAAGGAGTCCACGATATCAGGTGAGGGGGTAACAAAGCGAGGTGCCAAGAGCCAGGAGAAATCAGATAAGGTGATTTTCTCGGTTTCGGAAAGTGTTTTTAGAAGTGAGGGACAGTGAAGGTTCAGTTTTAGCTGCGGTTCAAGAGGTTGACCCATCAGGGGTTGAATGGCTGGGCGTTGAGGCGAGTCGAGGTAGGTCAGTGAGGGGTCGGCCTCTGTATAATCAGGGGGGTGAAAATATAGATCAGTTTCTTCAGAGTCATCAGTAGTAGACTTACCCGGGCAATCTCGGCGGAGGTGACCTGTTTCGCGACAGTGGTTGCATCGGAACGGGATTCCGAGGTAGTCCAATTTAAGTAGTCTTGCTTTTGACAATGACCATTTATTAATTTTGTTTGGTATTCTACATTTTTACTTTATTTTGTTTGGTATTTTACATTTTAACTTTAATGCAGATTTCCATTCCTAAAGTAAAGTCAACCGAATTTTAAATATTCCTGTTAATCTAATAAAATCAACCATTAACTTTACTCCATATCCCTTTACTCCATATCGCTGGGATAAACAAAATCTACAGAATTACCAAGATTCAATAATATATGATATAAGGAATTAAAAATCCAAAATCAAAATTGAATAATTGTGATATAGCTAATTTAAAATCCAATGATCCAAGAAATAACACTCTATTGTAAGTCTTTCTGCTACTGTACATAATTAAACTACTTTAGAAGCAGATCTACCGATTAAAACATAGGCTCCTGCCATAAACCTAGAGAATATTAGCAGCGGCGTCAAGGATATCAATCGTTAGAAGTGACAGAAATTGCTTCACAATGTGAATGCTTTTATCGGATTAAAAGTAAATATGTGGGTGATTGCGACGGACTAACCATGGCATATCCAACTTAAAGTGTGGATAATTTCTCACCAAATTTTAAATAAAATTAAACCGATAATATCGTTGATTACCAAAACTTAGATTACATCCATCCGAGAATTGCAGTGAATTTGTGAAGTTGTAAGTTACGAAATTACACGTATCCTTAAAAATTAGTGCCATCTACGAAAGATGCGGATGAATAACACTCATCAGCAAGTAGACGCGTCACACTTGTCACTTAGGTTTTGTCAAACTTGTCACTTCAACTATCACGTCAAATTTCCTTTAAGGTTTTTGAAGATGGTTCTCTTATCATTTCGTTAGGTTACGACTTTCTCTAACTCTATGAGTCGATAGATAGAGTTAGAAAGATATGTTGTTATGTATCCCGGTAAGTGTGGGATATGGGTTTGTTATGTTATATTATATTGGTTTGATATTTTAGTGGTTTTTTTTTTTTTTTTAATTTAATTAAAATTTGGTTGGAATTTTTAGTTTTATGTAAGATTGCCATTTTAGTAATTGTAAATTGTGATCTTGAATAAATTTTAGGTTCTTGAATTTACTCAAATATCAAAATCATAATTTGATTCATCTTTGGTGTTTAATATCAAATACTTAGAAGTCATTTATAGTAAATAAGATTCATGTAGTAGTGTGAAAGCAATAAATGTAAATAGGCTTACTAAAAGGTTTAATCTACTAAAAAGCTCATGGAAGGTAGATAGTACTATATAAAGAAGTAAAAGAAATGTATTGAGATGTCTTGTGAAGTTATTTGTAATTGGAGCTTTTCTCAATTAGAAGTTGCTTCTTCGAAGAGGCAAGTGAACATTACTTTCATCAATAAAGGTATACCATTTTGTGGCATTATAGTTCTTTTTTTGGCTATTATGTTTGCAATTTGTCGTTTAAGTAGTAAATATGGGTAGATGCATTATTTATGCTCTACATTTTTCAATTTACTATTAAAAAACACCACAAGTGGTATACGAGCACTTTCTTGAGCACATATTTTAGAGAAACTTTTTTCCAGGCTAGAGACGTTCCGATGTCTATAAATAACACAATGATGTGTTGTTCAATGTGTTAATTTGTGGTAGGGGAAGCATAGACATAGGAAACACGGGAGGTTTCACCTAGTTGAACACACTTGTAACCCTTCTTGTTACCCCTTTGAGTAGTATTGCATCAGATAGAACCTATATGCAAAATTTCACTTCCACATACCCTAAGATATCTCAGAAATCCCCTATGTTACCTAAAATTGGCTTTATATAAGCATATTGGTCGTCTTACTACTATAGTGGTATTGAGAACATCACTCGGGAAGATTACTCTATAATACCTCGGTAATCAAGTAGGACAAATAAGGATATGATCGATCCTCCTTTGTAACACCCTGTTTCCCCTAGTCTGTAAAAATAACTATATTGGCCAAGAACTATGGCAAGCTCAAAGATGTGAATGTTTGATTTGACGGACCTTTGCATAAAAGGTCGATGAATGTAAATTATGTTATCAATATGTGTCGCATGACTACTGGGAGAGGGATGTGCTAAAAGAGACCACAATGGCTAATGAGAGGTGGTGGAAGGGACTTGGAATGGTTGCGTTAACTTCCACCGAGCCAGTACCGTACTAGTTTATACTTGCTCAAAAACCAAAGCAGATCTCTGATCCTGGAATGGATTTCATGTCAGATTGGTAGGTGGGGAGGCTCCTCAAGAGTTAATGAGGGGATGGGGGTGAATCGCCCATCAGTAACAGAACTCAGACCTGACCACGGACGGCGAAATTCATGCCACACGCAACCTTGTAGACAAAAAAAAATTGGCAAGAGAGGAAATGTGGTAAGGAAGAGAAGAGCGCGTGCGATGAGGATCGTGGAAGAGAACTGGAGAAAACCCTGGAAACGCAGGGAGTTATGAATATCAGGAGAAGGAGAGTAACCTTCGTCCTGGATTATTTTTGTGTATCAGGAGAAGGAGAGTAACCTTCGTCCTTGACTTCCGTTGAGCTGGAAGTAGGAGACTGAACCTCAAAGCATCGTGGTCTAGCTCGGGGGTGGCTAGTGGTAAATCTAGTTGGAGTCACTGAGCCTATGGTTGGGTGGAAACGAGCACCCCTCTCTGCAGTTGCACCACACCTGGTAGATCCGATAAGTGTTTTATACATTGTATTTCGAATCGAATATCATGAATACGTGCTTATGTTTATATGCCCATAATAATTTATGTGTAGAATGATTGGCTGGTGTTTTAGACTGGAAATAATGGATGCATGTGTATACTTACATGCCATAGTCGGTTTCTATACAAAGGATTAAGTTTGGGGCATGAGTTTGCTCCACTGAGAATCGTCTTGTTTGCTTGACTCTCGTAATGTTCCGGGAAGGTTCCTCAAGAGTACTCTTCCCTGAGGATTACCCCATAAACCTTGGAACTGTGTCGAACCTTTACCCAGAGACTCGACTAAGATCAAGGACGATTTCCCAAGAGCTGTCTAAAGGATTCATGCGATCCGGACCTGGAAACCTTATACAAGAAAGAGTAGCTCTCTAAGGTCTCGGAGTCGTGGGAGTTTGAAGCCCGAGAGGTTGAATTTCGTGATTCAAGCTCAGAAGGGATAGTGAGTCCAATTATAGAAAGAGAGAATACCCTATCGTTTGGTAGACGAACGGTCGGAATCCTTTCGAAAATACCCCAGATCTGTCAAGACCGATGGATCTAGAGAAGGAGCGCATGCGTTAACACCTCAACCCTTTTCAGCCTTCGCAAATAGCGATGGGATCCAGGACTATAGATCCAAGGATATGATGAAGCTCTATTGACCGTTGATCTTAGCCTTTGCACCGGCAAGAGGGCAGCATTTCGCCGACTCGCGACTTGGGGTAATCAAGGGTAGGATTGCATGAACTCACGATTCGTGAGATCGCGACGTGATCGTGGTCGTTGGATCCAGGCCACGGAAAAACCATGGGATTAAAACTTTCATGGTTATCACCTATCGGGGGTTCGAAACTTGAGAGAGTTTCTTTTTTACTGTAAAAGTCCCGAAGTGTCGAGCGCCGAGGGCTCGTGTAAACATGTGGCCCATCCGTAAGTGGGGACCACGTGGTTGACAGGTGGCGTAGCAACAAGCACCCAGAGGAAGGTGGAAGTGGGTGACCGATGGTGGACACTTGTCATCTGGGAAAGAGTCAACCCATTGTTGACTTATCATGGCTTGAGGTTTCACAGGTTGAAGAAGTTGCACCTTGATCGCTAAGGCCGTGAAACGCCGAGAGCCGAGGTCACATGTGATCAGTGACGGCGACACATCTCGAGAGCAGAGTACAGCGGAGGAGACAAGTGGCGTGTGCATGTCAATTTGGTAGATTCCACGTAACGTTGACCTCTCGCGTCTCGGGGATTTGCAAAGGAGGAGCACGAGGGCTCAACACCTCAACTAGTGAAATTGAGAGTGGTGCTAATGTTTGGCCTAGCCTACGGTTACATGTAGCAGGCGCTAGTGAGGAGGGAGCCATACCTGTATCGTATCTCGGGTATCGGTGTTTGGAGAAAGGGGAGCCGAGAGTCTTGACTCCCAACTCACGAGTTGCAAAAGACGCTTGCGCTAAGGCCAGGTTGTGGTCGTTTGGAGGAGGATAAGGGAAGGGAGGGTCTGCGTTATGCCCCATAGAAGTCTCGGGGATTCTATCCCTCAAAGAAAAAGGATGAAAAATCTAGGTTGTCGTAGTGGGTGTTTGACAAATTGGTATTGGAGCATGGTTACAACACTTGGCATGCTTGGGCTCATGAACGAGTTGCGCAGAAACTCCATTTGAAGTACTCTTAAAAGGAGTAACCCTCTATCCTAACCCCTTTAACAAAAGTCAAAGTTAAGAATGAAAATTCCTATTGTGTGTATGCATTTGAAAAAAAAAAATATGAATTATGCACTGGTTATGAATGAATATAAATATTGACTAACAACAAGTGTTTTGCCTGCACACAAGCGGACGATCAACCACGGGAAAACTACAGACACATAGAATGGTGACGCACCACGAAGTGGGGGATGGCTCCCACAATAGAGACGAAGAGTCTAACGAAAGGAGAGCGGTAGAGACCCCTCCAGATCTAGCTGAGACTGTGAGAAGCCTCATGGTCGAACTACAGAGCTGCAAGGCCGACAACGAGAGGTTGATAAAAGAGAAAGAGAAGCAAACAGAAATTAATGCAGTCTTTCTGTAGAGTTTATTCGACATACAAAGACAATTGCAACATGGACCTGACACCAGTCACGTGGACCGACGACAGACAAAGAAAAGTCAAAGTCCACCTAAGATACGAAAACATGGTCTTTTAAGTGGCCACACTGGGAAGAGCACCTCGAGAAAGGTCCACCCCAGAGATAAGGGACAAGCGTCGGACGATTCCTCTGGAAAATAAACTGGCGACTCGGAGGGATCTTCTAGTAGCAGAACTAGTTCTTATTCCCGAAGAAAATGAAAGAAGCAAATGCATTCCAAAAGTCATAATCTCGAAGAATTCAAGAAGGCCAAACCACCCTCTTTTGACGATGAAATAAAGAAGGGGGGGGAAGCAGAGGCCTGGCTGCTTGGACTAAAGAAGTATTTCAGAGTCCATGACTTCTCAGAAAACTTGAAGGCCCGAGTAGCCACCTTCAACTTGAATGGAAAGGCCTCCATTTGGTGGGAAGACCTTAAGAATGTAAAAGGGATTCACGAAGAGGACCTATCTTGGGAACGGTTTGAGAAATATTTCAGGAAGAATTGTCTGTCGGAAAAGTATTTCGACAAAAAGACTAAAGAATTCTATGAACTCAAGCTGGGGCAACTCACCATAGAAGAATATGTCAGCAGATTCCTCGAGTTGTTGAGGTACGTACCCTATATAAAAGAAGAAAAGACAAAGGTGCAACAATTCATCAGTGGACTACCTAAGGACTATCAGAACATGATTGATTTTGATGAGCCAAAGACCCTAGAAGACACTATCCGAAAGGCAAGATATTTTTATGAACAGCTGGGGCATCAAACAGAACCTCGCGAAGGCTGGAAGTAGAAGAATAGTTCGGGATTCCAGAAAAAGGGGTTTAAATCCCCAAGATTTAAAACTATAAAAAAGACTCAAGGATGAGCTTCCCAACCCGAAGTGTACACCAGCAGAATTTTCCCTCCCAGAGCAGAAATAAACCTTCTAGATCTACCCCAGGAAAGATTGATAACCCAAAGAGAGAACCCTTGAAATGTTGGCATTGTGGAGAAGAACATCTACTGAGGGATTGCCCGCACCAACATCAGAACAGTCGGAGAATTTACAATGTTCAAGAAGCTACCACCATCAATGATGTGGCCAAGAGTGTGCTGCAAATCTATGCAGCCTTGGATAATAAACAAGCTGACCACCAAGCTTCAGTGGTGGAGATGGAAGGTATGATCACCAACCATCTAGTGTCTATTCTAATTGACCTTGGTTCAAATTTGAGTTATATAGCTCCTAAGGTTGTTGATAAGTGTAAATTACATCCACATAAACACACCAAGCCATGGTTGGTACAGTTAGCCACTAGCACCAAAAGAAAGGTAGTGGAGGTCATACCATCTTGCCAATTCACAATGGGTGAATTCCCCACCCAAGCAACCCTTAACATACTACCTCTAGGATCATATGACCTGTTGATTGGTATGGAGGCTAGCCACATATAAATCCAGACTGGACTGTTACCATAAAACCTTAGAATGTATAGGTGAAGAAGGAAGAAGGATAACCCTTCGAGGGATCCAAAAACCTGTCTTAGTGAGATGAATATCAGCCCTTCAAATGAGAAAGTATTGCAGAAAGGGATGTCCACTTTATGCGATACAGGTGTTGGAATTAGTTGAATATGACAAACCAAGCCTTGAAGACCACCCCACACTAAGAGAATATAGAGAAGTATTTTCGAAAGAGGTACCGGGTCTACCTCTGAGAAGGGACATTGAATTCTCGATAGAACTTGCACCAGGAGCGGTGCCAGTGTCTAGGACACCCTACAGGATGAGCACACCCAAGCTAGTCGAGCTTAAATTACAACTAAAAGAAATGATGGACAAAGGATATATCTGGCCCAACATGTATCCATGGGGAGCACCAATTTTGTTTGTAAAGAAGAAAGATGGTACCCTCCGACTGTGCATAGATTATAGACAACTCAATAAGGTAACAATAAAGAACAAGTACCCCTTACCCAGAATCGATGACCTATTCGATCAATTGGGAGGTGCTTCCATCTTCTCAAAGATTGACTTGAGATCTGGATACCATCAAGTCTGAATCAAGGGTGAAGACATCCACAAAACTGCCTTTAGGACGAGATATGGTCACTATGATTTTGTGGTAGTACCATTTGGATTAACCAATGCCCCTGCCACTTTCATGTGCTTGATGAACAATTTGCTCAGCAAATTCCTAGACAAACTTGTACTGGTTTTTATTGACGATATATTAATTTACTCCAAGAATATAGAGGAACATGAGGAACATCTTAGACTTGTGCTTCAAGTGCTAAGAGAACATTAACTCTATGCCAAATTTAGCAAGTGCGACTTTTTCCAGAAGAAAATACATTACTTGGGCCATGTCATATCTGAAGAAGGAGTAGCAGTAGACCTTGACAAGATCAGGTCTATCATGGAATGGCCTACCCCAAAGGACGTTTCAGATATCAGATCCTTTATAGGCTTAGCAGGATACTATAGGAGATTTACAAAAGGATTCTCCAAGATTGGTTGTCCAATCACTGCCCTCCATAAGAAGGGAGCTAAATTCACACGGACACAAGAATGTGAAGAAAGATTTAAATCCCTAAAACATCTACTGACCCACACACCCATGTTGAAGATCGTTGATCCCGAAGCTAACTTCCTCGTGTGCACAGATGCCTGCAAGGAAAGGCTCGTAGGAGTCCTTATGCAAGGAGGAAGTGTAGTCTGCTATGAATCCTGAAAATTGAATGAGCACAAAGTCAACTATGTGACCCATGATCTAGAACTGGCCGCCATAGTGCATGCCTTAAAAATGTGGAGGCCTTACCTCTTGGGAAGGAAATTTGTACTTATGACAGACCACTGTGGATTGCGATATCTATTTGACCAACCAAAACTCAATGCTAGACAAGCTAGGTGGATGGCCCTTCTTAGTGAGTTTGATTTCAAAATCAAACATATCAAGGGAAAGGAAAATAAGGTGGTTGATGCCCTTAGAAGAAGTATGAAAACAATTCACCTGACAGTGGTGAGCACCTGCGAGATGAATATCAAGGAAAGAGTCAGGAATGCACAAGAAACAGACACATTCTTCCAGACCGTGACCTCGTACCTGGAGCAAGAACCCACTGGGATAAAGTATGAAAGCTACCGGAGGATAGATGGAGGTCTGCTAACTTACAAAAATAGATTGTATATTCCAAATTGTGATGAATTGAAGAGGTTCATAATGGATGAACTACATAAAAGACCATATACTGGTCATCCAGGATACCAAAAGATGATCACAACCACCAGGAAAAAATTCTATTGGCCTGGATTGAAGAAAGACATAGTTGAGTACTTAGCCAAATGCATAGAATGCCAACAGGTTAAAGCAGGACATCGATACCTAGCAAGATTATTACAATCTCTACCAATCCTAGAATGGAAATGGGAGACCATATCCATGGATTTCATCACTGGATTACCAACATCGACTAAACAAAATGACACCATTATGGTAGTGGTGGATAAACTGTGCAAGTTCGTTCATTTTATCCCCATCAAGTCGACTTGCAAGGCAATAGACGTCACCAACATATTCATGAAGGAGATATTCAGTCTACATGGTATGCCTAAAGAGATCGTGTCTGATAGAGACACGAAATTTACTTCCAACTTTTGGAAATTCTTGATGGTTGGTTTGGAGACCAAATTATTGTTTAGCATAGCCTATCATCCTCAAACTGATGGACAAACGGAAAGAGTGAACCAAATATTAGAAGACATGATAAGGATGCATGTAATGCATCAACCCAAAAAGTGGGAATATTTCTTGCCATTGGTGGAATTCGCCTACAACAATGGCTACCAAGAATCCTTGAAGATGAGCCCTTTTGAAGTCCTCTATGGTAGACCATGAAACACTCTAGCCAGTTGGAGTACTCCCATAAACAAAATTACTATTGGACCTGACATGTTGAAAGAAATGGAACAACAAGTGACTCAAATAAAACAAAATCTAAAGGTCGCTCAGAACAGACAAAAAAGTTATGCCGACCGAAAAAGAACTCCAAGAGAATTCAAGACGGGAGACCATGTATATCTCAGAGTCAGGCCCAGGAAGAGTTCCCTGAGGATGGGAGCTTGTGCCAAATTGGCACCTCGGTATTGTGGACCCTTTGAAGTTCTAGATAGAGTGGGACCTGTAGCCTATAGACTAGCACTTCCTCCCACATTAAAAGCACATAATGTTTTCCATGTTTCATTATTGAAAAAATATGTACATGATTCTAATCATATAATTGACTGGTCTGTGATCCAAGTGGAACCAGAGGGAGAATTCCTTCCAAAACCTCAATGCATACTGGATAGAAAGGAAACCCCACTCAGGAGCCAAACCATTGCACATGTCAAGGTGTAGTGGAAACATTTTGGCCCAAATGAGTCTACGTGGGAAATGGAAGATGCCATGAAACAGGCATATCTGATTTTTTTACTTCTGTACATACATGTCATATTGATAGATAGAACATAGAGGACGATGTTCCTTTAAGGGGGAGGGAATTGGAACACCCTGTTTCCCCTAGTCTGTAAAAATAACTATATTGGCCAAGAACTATGGCAAACTCAAAGATGTGAATGTTTGATTTGACAGACCTTTGCATAAAAGGTTGATGAATGTAAATTATGTTATCAATATTTGTTGCATGACTAATAGGAGAGGGATGGGCTAAAAGATACCATGATGGATAATGAGAGGTGGTGGAAGGGACCTGGAATGGTTGCGTTAACTTCCATCGAGCCAGTACCGTACTGGTTTATACTTTCTCAAAAACCAAAGCAACTCTCTGATCCTGGAATGGATTTCCCGTTAGATTGGTAGGTGGGGAGGCTCCTCGAGAGTTAATGAGGGGATGGGGGTGAACCGCCCATCCGTAACAACCCTCAGACCTAACCAAGGACGGTTAAATTTTCGCCACACACAACCTTGCAGACAAAAAAAAATTGGCAAGAGAGAAAATGTGGTAAGGAAGAGAAGAGCGCGCGCGACAGAGATCGCGGAAGAGAACTGGAGAAAACCCTAGAAATGCAGGGAGTTCTGAATATCAAGAGAAGGAGAGTAACCTTCATCTTGGATTATTTTTTTATATCAGGAGAAGGAGAGTAACCTTCGTCCTTGACTTTCGTTGAGCTGGAAGTAGGAGACTGAACCTCAAAGCATTGTGGTCTAGCTCGGGGGTGGCTAGTGGTAAATCTGGTTGGAGTCACTGAGCCTACGGTTGGGTGGAAACGAGCACCTCTCTCAGCAGTTGCACCATGCCTAGTAGATATGATAAGTGTTTTATACCTTGTATTTTGAATTGAATATCATGAATACATGCTTATGTTTATATGCCCATAATAATTTCTGTGTAGAATGATTGCCTGGTGTTTTAGATTGGAAATAATGGATGCATGTGTATACTTACATGCCATAGTAAGTTTTTGTACAAAGGATTAAGTTTGGAGCATGAGTTCGCTCCACTGAGAATCGTCTTGTTTGCTTGACTCTCGTAATGTTCTGGGAAGGCTCCTCGAGAGTACTCTTCCCCGGGGATTACCCCATAAACCTTGGAACCATGCCAAACCTTTACCCAGAGACTCGACTAGGATCGGGGATGATTGCCCAAGAATCGTCTAAAGGATTCATGTGATCCGGACCTGAAAACCTTATGCAAGAAAGAGTAGCTCTCTAAGGTCTCGGAGTCATGGGATTTTGAAGCCCGAGAGGTTGAATTTTGTGATTCAAGCTCAGAAGGGATAGTGAGTCCAATTATAGAAAGAGAGAATACCTTATCGTTTGGTAGATGAACGGTCGGAATCCTTTCAGAAATACCCCAAATCTGTCAAGATCGATGGATCTAGAGAAGGAGTGCAGGTGTTAACACCTCGACCCTTTTCAGCCTTCACAAGTAGCGATGGGATCCAGGACCATAGATCCAAGGATCTGATGGAGCTCTATTGACCGTCGATCTTAGCCTTTGCACCGGCAGGAGGGCAACATTTCACTGACTCAGGACTTGGGGTGGTCAAGGGTAGGATTGCATGAACTCACGATTCGCGAGATCGCGACGTGATCATGGTCGTTGGATCTAGGCCACAGGAGAACCATGGGATCAGAACTTTTGTGGTTATCACCTATCAGGGGTTTGGAACTTGAGAGAGTTTCTTTTCGACTGTAGAAGTCGTGAAGTGCCGAGCGCTAAGGGCTCGTGCAAACACATGTTCCATCAGTAAGTGGGGACCGCGTGGTTGACAGGTGGCATAACAACAAGCACCTAGAGGAAGGTAGAAGCAGGTGACCGGTGGTGGACACTTGTCACCTGGGAAAGAGTCAACACATTGTTGACTTATCATGGCTCGCGGTTTTGTAGGTTGAAAAAGTTTCACCTTGATCGCTAAGGCCGCAAAACGTCGAGCGCTGAGGTCACGTGCGACAGGCAGTGGCGACACAGCTCGCGAGCAGAGTACAGTGAAGGAGACAAGTGGCATGTGCGTGTCACTTTGGTAGAGTCCACGTAATGTTGACCTCTCGTGTCTCAGGGATTCACAAAGGAGGAGCACGAGGGATCAACACCTCAACTAGAGAAATTGCGAGTGGTGCTAGTGTTTGGCCTAGCCTATGGTTACATGTAGCAGGCGCTAGTGAGGAGGGAGCCATACCTATATCGTATCTCAGGTATCTGTGTTTGTAGAAAGGGGAGTCGAGAGTCTTGACTCCCAACTCGTGAGTTGCGAAAGGTGCTTGCATTAAGGCTAGGTTGTGGTTGTTTGGAGGAGTATAAGGGAAGGGAGGGTCTGCGTTATGCCCCATAGAAGTCTCAGGGATTCTTTCCCTCGAAGAAAAAGGACGAAAAATATAGGTTGTTGTAGTGGGTATTTGACATCCTTAGTTAGTACCTTCAGAAGTTGGGTCAAGTACTATTATTAGACCCTGCACATATATCAGAGAGTTATAGTACCTAACACTCCCTTGTCCTTAAGACCCTCTAAACCCTACTTCTTCCTATTAGTCTAGGAAACTCCTACATAAAACAATATGTTGAGAATTTGTGCATCCAATCACTATAAACCCTGATTCTTGCTACCAGCGCATGAAATTCCTACATAAACTATAGTATTGAGAATTTTGTTAATTAAGTATTAGCGGGAGTATAACTTTAGAGTTAAAAAAAAGAAGGTTTGAGTCCTAACCATACCCTTATTTGGGATCTATCTCAACATAATCCTTGTGCAGTGATGATTGTCGTGGTACCACATTTGAGTAATACTTTTTGGTGGACCCACTCACCCCATTACTAGGTAACTATATCAACAAACCTAGAAGTCAATGTCGATTGTCTTGGTATTGTTCTCCAATAAAAATTTTCTTGTGGACCCCTATTTCTACGACTACTAGAAACAACAAGACAAACACACGAGTCCTCTATGGAAAGTCACTGTGATGATTTACAACATAAAATTGACCACACCCAATCCACTACTGAGAAAATATTTTCTTCCATCAATGCAAGGCTTTCCAAATTGAACTCAGTCCTAGACCATCTATCCCAACTCATGGAAATGTACAATCATTTCACAGGTTATCATTGCCAAGATCGATTTTCCCAACTGGAGGGCAATGAATTGTCCAATTCCATGGGGTTGCACTCTTACCTATTTGTTCATGACTCCATGACTCAATTGTGGCATCAAACCCCTAAAGTGGGTCTCAACAAATTTGATAAATCTGACCCCATAAGTCAGGTCACTCGAATGGAATATTTCTTTCCCTTCATTGATCACCAATGATTTAATGAAACTTTGTGGGAGTGTCTTATATTTAGATCTTGAATGATGGCAATGGTGGTAATGGCATAATAACTCCCACCGAGGTTATATTGCTTAGACACAATTTTTCATAGACCTCTATGAATGCTTTGAAACCGATACTCATTATGTGGGCCACCTAACCAAGCTTAAACAATATGGTACAGTCGAAGAGTTCATCTCCTCTTTTGAGCAACTTTCCATCCACACCAAGGTCCAAAGAAATGTTAGATACCTTCTTCAGGGAATAATTTATTAGTGGTCTAAAGGAAGAGATATGTGCCCAAGTTTTAATGGCTCATCTAACTGCTTGGTTTGAATCCTCTCAAAGAGATAGGGAAGCCCAAAAGGTATTGAATTCCCAAATAAATAAATAAAAAGCATCATTTGTTCCCCATGCCCATCCCACAAAGTCCTCATATTATTTTCCACCCATAAAGATCCACAAGTTAACCCATGTTGAAATTGTGGAGAAACGACTTAAAGGTCTCTACTATAATTGTGATGGGAAATATTTTCTGGAGCATAAATGTAAGGAACACAAACTTTTTATGGAAAAATCAAAGGGATTTTTGGATGATGAAGTTGAAGGTTATACCTCTAGAGCATTTGGCTCTTCCCATTGAAGACATTCCTCCCTATACTCAACAAGATGTGGAACCCCATATATCCCTACATGCTTTGATTTTTATTTCATCTCCCTAAACCCTCAAATTGATTTTCTACATCAAACATCGAAAAGTCATTCTCTTAATTGACATCAGTGACACCCATAACTTCATTTACCGATGGGTAGTCCAATAAACACATTATTATATTCATGTTGTGAACAAATTCCAAATCATGATTGCCCATGGAGGTTCCATGAAATGTGGGATTCATTGATTGGGGTGGATATCAGTGGCCACCCACTTATTCCACTGTCTCAAACAACAACTTCCATTTTGGTAGTTTTTCTATAGTTTTTTTGGGTCCTAAACTTATGGGGGCATTTTAAGGCCCTAAACAACATTTTTGGGGAGAGACACTATCACAGTATAAGATTTATCCAAAGTTTGACAACAACATGTGTAGTCCTCGGATAGTTCTTTCCAAAGAGATATCATGCCCCTAAAACAAAGATCGTATGCAAAAGTTACGACCTTAGGAAGTTGATGTACCAACTTACCCCATCGGGGCCCACATGAATTTTGGCGCTTAATCTCTTAGAGTTGGGTTTTATGATTTTTAGTGTTTTATCATTTATGATCGATGTTAAAAATACCTTTGGATCCTCATTGTAATCATCTTCTTGCAAATGAGTGTAGCTGACACATCTCTTCTTGGAGATAATCTACCACCATTCTAGATAGCTTGTGTGTTTTGCATTTTTCAATCTTTTGTATTTCAGACAGTCGTTAATAGAATTTGAGATTCACTGTATTACTTAATGTTCATTGCCATATCTCTGTGTATTTATTTCTTATATCTTTGTTATATTTTTTCCTTCATAATGTTCCTAAAAAATACTTTGGATTAGTGGTATCAGATCTGTCTTCTCCTTGTCGTTCTTAGTGCATGTCGCCGACGAGGTTAGGGTATAGAGAGTTGGGTCTTGAGCTTGTTTTTCTTGAGGAAAAATGTTCTTGCATGCCCAAGCAACCTTCCATGGAGGAATAAAAGATGGATGACAAGACAAGAAATCCTTTCAAACTATTGCTCGAGGAAGCCCTCGTGCAACAGAGGAACGAGATGATGGATAATGTTTCCCATATCCTTCGACGACTGCCGAAAACAACGAAGGAACCTTCAACCAAAAGTCACTTCGAAGGTGCGACGCCCTTCAAGGTACAAGTTAACTTTTATATTCCTTTATTTTAAGGCTAGATAGACATCAACACTTTGGAAAAATGGTTAAATATGCTAGAGGGTTATTTATTTGTCCACAATTTTTCCAACAGTGAAAAGATCACCTTCGCGCTCCTTAAGGCCCTTCCCCATGTTAGATATTGGTGGGATACTTACTATGAGAAACATTCCAAGGATGATTCTCTAATTTTTTGGCCAGGATCCACTTGGGCGACTTTTCTTGATGCCCTCAAGGAACAATATTACCTTGTTGGAAGTTATGATGACCAGTACATGAGATGGACCACAATGTTCCAAGAGAGGGGCCAAACAATGTCATACTTCACCAATAATTTCCATACCTTACGCACCAATCTGGGTATCAAAGACTCTGAGTGACATCTGGTTCTAAAATAATATGGGGCTCTGCACAAGTACATCCAAACCGAAATGGATTTTCTGGACATCTCGTCATTGGGATTCACTTACTGATATGTTGTCAAAATCGAGCAGAAGTTCAAGAAGCAGAACAAGCGAGAGATAGGGTATGCAAATCTGCAACATACAAAGTATGGTAAGTGTTGCCCTAAATCCCAATCCAAAGGATAAAGCAAGGATGACCAACCCCAGGATAACCAACCCAAGCCACCAACAAACAAGGGAAATAGGAAGTTGAAGAAGGACACCGGAAAATGGTGCAAGTTCCACAAAATCCCTTGGCACAATACTATTGAATGCCGCTCCAAACAATACTTATTGGCTGATACAAAATCCACAGGGTTAGATGCTGACTCATAATCCAATTCAAAATCAGAAAAGGGAAGACAGATCATTGATGTAGAACCCATTGTCATCGTCACTATTACAAAATTCCAACCAAAGGAATCGAAGGAGCCTAAAGAAGGGGAGCACATTTTCCACTCAAAAGTGTGGGTGAAGGGAACCCCACTCCATTTCATTGTTGACAGTGGTATCCAAAATAACTTGATCTCAACATAGGTTTCAAGAGGTTGAACCTGACAATGATGCCACATCCTCAACCATACACCATCGGTTGGCTCAGTTATGGATGGGACATTCGTGTCATCCAACAATGTCTCTTGGACTATAGAATCAAACCCTTCAAAGACAAGGTATTTTGTGATGTTTCCCCCTTTTAATTTTGTAATGTTTTACTAGGAAAACCATATATGTGGAAGCATCATGTTGTTTATAATTCTAGGCCCCGTAGTTCCATTATTACTTTGGGAGATCAACTCTAAAGGGTACCAGAGGCAGTCCCAAACACTGCGATCTCTTTGATCTTCACGAAGCAGTGAAGAAAGGTGGTCTCTCAGAAGGATATATTTATCCTCTGTATGGTTCGATTGGGAGGTGAAAAAAAGGTCACTGCAACCACCAAAACCTTTGCACAAGTTCTCTCTTCCCAACAACAACATGTGGATGGAATAGTAGAGGAGTACGAAGACATATTCACCTCGCCTATTGGGGTGTCTATGCACTGTCAGGTAAAGCACTCCATTGATATGACACTTGGTGCTCCTCTTCCTAACGAACCTGTATATAGGTGTTATGTTATGGAGAATGAAGAAATAAAATTCTAGATCCAAGAGCTAGTTCTAAAGGGCCACATCATACCAAGATCTTCACCTTGCAGGAGCCCAATTGTTTTGGTATAGAAGAAGGATGGGACATGGTGACTTTATATTTATTACAGAGACCTAAAAAATATCACAGTCAAGAACCGATACCCAATTCCCCAGATTGATGATCTTCTCAATCAACTCAAGGGAGCCAAGTTTTTCAGCAAGATTGATATGAAGTCAGGCTACCACCAGGTGTCGATTGGGAAAACTGTTGTGTGGAAGACAATCTTCAAGTCTAAAGATGGCATCTTTGAGTGGTTGGTCATGCCTTTTGGATTGACTAATGCCCCGGGTACATTCATGTGGATGATGAATGATATATTATAGCCATTCAAAAACTCCTTTGTGGTTTTATATTTGGATGACATCCTCATATTCAACTAAACTTGGGAGGAACATTTGGATCATATTCAACAGGTATTGGGCACCATGCGACAACACAAGTTATATGCCAATTTGGAGAAGTGTTCCTTCAACATGCAACAAATCCAATATTTGGGATACATTGTGGATGAGTAGGGTGTACATGTAAAAAAGTATAGATAAGGCGTATCAGATGACCCTTCAAGATATGCTCAAGGACAGGTAATTTTCACCACATTTTATGTATTTGTCAAGTCAAGTTATCCCGTCAAGACATGCTCAAGTCTTATTCAGGTGCCCCATCAAATCAAGGTGCACCTAAAAACATACTGAGTCTAACATGCTGAGTCAAACATGTTGAGTCAGGTGCCCCATCAAGTCAGGAGTCCCTTCAAGTCTTGGGGGGCCCATCAAGTCAGGTGTCCCTTCAAGTCTTGGGGGCCCCATCAAGTCAGGTGTCCTCTTCCAATGTGAGGCACAAACCTCCCCAATGTGAGGCACTATCCTCCCCAATGTGAGTCATGAATACCCAATTTCCTATCATTGGTTCCTCTTCGATGCAATCTGGAGTGCGCAGAGGACCACAGATGCTATCCGACTGATAGAGTTCCAAACTACTCTGCAAGGAAGAGCATTGTAGTGGTACATGAAATGTAAGAAGAGTGCTCTCGCTAACCAAATATTGACATTGGTTCAGTTGCAGGCAAGTTTTGTTAATAAGTGAAAAAACCTTTTTCTTTTAAGGTGCTTTTTAAAGCATAAATGACCTATTATTGAAAGCTTAAAGGTGGTCACTTAAAAGCTGGAGGTATGACTTACAAATCTTTCCGGTATGTTGATCCGCCTCTCTCTCATTTCAAAAGGAATTGAAAATCGCTTTCCCGTTGAGGGGAAGGACAGATGAAGTAGTCAAATCCCCCAATAAACCTAGGTCGGTACACATGGTCAATTCCCTACTTAAAGGTACGTTAAGTGACTTGCCCCAAAAATGGTGAGGTATGGTTAGTGACTCACCCTAAGTGGGTGAGGAACAAAGTCGTTCATCCATCCGATGGGTGAGGTGGCATGTAAAGATTATAGAGAATGCATGGCAAGAGATGGGAAATTGAGAAGTGAAAAGGTGGCCTGGTCAAGACCTATAACACCTATCCAGATGGTAAATTCATGAGTGAGAGGGTGGCGTATGCAATACCTATTGGTTATATTAGATTCCTTAACACTGGTATTTTCACTAGTTCAAGGGTGGCCTATGTAGGAGGTGGAGGGAAGAGGATGAGGAACTATACTAGAGCCAGTCTTACATAAGGGAGGGGTGAGAGCCAGGAGCCATATGCCAGAATCCTTTAGATCCTTATAGCCATTTTCCATTAGCCTTAAGACAAGAGCCTGTAACCTTTTTCCATAATCCTTTACCCTTTTGACAAAAGAGCGAAGCCCACCAGGAAGGGACACTAGCCCAAGCATCACATTGGGGATTTGTGCCTCACATTGGGGATTCATGCCTCACATTGTGTATTTGTGCCTCACATTGGGGAGGATAGTGCCTCACATTGGGGAGGTTTGTGCCTCACATTGGGGGAGGACACCGGACTTGATGGGGCCACCAAGACTTGAAGGGACACCTGACTTGATGGCCCCCCCAAGACTTCAAGGGACTCCTGACTTGATGGGGCACCTGACTCAACATGTTTGAATCAACATGTTAGACTCAGTATGTTTTTAGGTGCACCTTGACTTTATGGGGCACCTGAATAGGCCTTGAGCATGTCTTGATGGGATACCTTGACTTGACAGATACATAAAACGTGGTGAAAATTATCTGTCCTTGAGCGTATCTTGAAGGGTCATCTGATACGCCTTATCTATACTTTTTAATCCAACCAAGATCCAATTCATCCGTGATTAGACGGCCCCAAAGACAATGACCGATCTTCACAACTTCTTGGGCCTCACCAAATTTTATCGGCGGTTTATGTTGGGGTTCTCTCATATCGCTTGGGCCCTAATCTAGGTGACTAAGGGTGGTGCAAAGGCCAATTTTTTGTGGTCTGCACCCCAACAAAAATCACTTGAGGATTTTAAATTCTGCCTCTTCTCAGCACTAGTCATCATTCTTCCATACCTGCAACAACCATTTGAGATTGAGATAGATGCTTCATATTATGCTATCAATGCAGTCCTCACTCGGCAGGAGCATCTGATATCCTATCACAGTGAAATTCTATCTGATGTTGTTTGTAGATACCCCACCTACAACAAAGAGTTGTACTCCATTGTGAAGGCACGTCGACAATGGAAGCATTACATTATGGGGAAGGAAATGATCATCCACACTGATCACATGCATCTGCAATTCATGCAAGCACAAGGAAAGTTACAAAATGACCGCCATCATAACTATTCCATGTACCTGCAACAATTCCACTTGAATATCAAGTACAAGAAGGGTAGCACCAATCATGTTGTAGATTTCCTCAATCGTCCCTCGGTGGAAGTGCTAACCATAGTTCTTAACTCCTGAGGACATGAGACATCTGGATGGCCACAATTATACAATAATGACTCTGACTTTGCTACTTCCTATCATACATTGAGTGTAGGCAAAACAATTCCTGACTTCCATATCCATGATGGATTGGTATTTTGTCTGAGCTATCTCTATGTTTCTTCAAGAGAGAATGCCAAGATGATCTGGGAAGCTCATTGCAATTGAGAAACATGATATTTTGGTGTAGAAAAGATAGTGGAAGTATTGAAAAAGAATTTTTATTGGTCGAATCTTTGACAATATGTTCACAAGTACATCAGATCTTGCACTTCATGCGCCATTGCCAGGCTTGCCATCAAGAAACAGGGGCTATACACCCCTCTTCCTACTCCAGATAGGCTTTGGGAGTCCATCCCCATGGACTACATGTTTGGTCTTCCTTCAACCAAGCATGGGAATGACTATGTCTTTATGGTCGTTAATCAATTATCTAAGATGACAAGAAGACCATCTTACACGAAGAGCATCACAACCAATGCCATTGCCAAGATCTTCTTCACACATGTTTAGGTTCATTTTGGAATCCCAAAAACCATTATATACGATTGAGATAGTAGTTTCCTGAGCACTTTTTGGTCCAGCCTATGGTCGATGATGGACACCAAGCTGACCAAATCGACTGCCTTCCACCCACAGACTGGTGGACAAATAGAGGTAGTCAACAGGATGATTGTTCATATCTTGAGGATGTATAATTCCAAACATCCACACACATGGCATGAAATACCTCCTTATGTTCAACATAGATACAACATATCCCTCCACAATTCTATTGGCCACAACCCTTTTCAGGTGTGTTTGGGGTTCCAACCATTGCCCCCCATTGACGTATCTCTTCCCATTACAGTTCTACAAGAAGAGTCCTCCCATGATTAGATTGAGGTTGATCAGGAAACCAAATTTTTTGAGAACATCCAATAACAAGTTCATGATATTGTGCATAAATCCAGTGCCAAGAACAAGCAACGACACGATCAACATTGGGTACCACATAAATTTCAGGTGGGAGATAAGCTTTGTTTTCAATTGCAGAAAGAGCGCCTCACAGGACCCTATCAGAAGTTGCGCCCACTATGATACGGTCCTTACACCATCACCAAGGTTGTGGGTGATAATTATTTTGAATTAAGTATTCATCCTTTCCTTGGCTTGCATCTGGTACTTAATGTGGAATTTCTCCGACCGCATTTTCCACCTCTCCTGGACATTTTGGATGTGGTTGAACAATTGACTCCTATAGAATTGAATCCTTCCTGCATAGAACATGAGACAATTGATCTTATCATGGACACCAAGACAAAGGACACCCTCCAACAAACTATCAAACTCCATCGGGTTGTCAAAGCAGGGCAATTTCTTCATCAGGGCAAGTGGCTCACTAGGGGCCAGATTCAACAGAAGTTTCCTCATATGATGCAAACACTTGACACAATGGAGACCATTTCTTCCTAAGGGGGGAAAAATTATATATGTGGCTATCAATGGCCACCCACCTATTCCACTGGCTCAAAGACCAGTTTCCATTTTGGTAGTTTTTCTACAGTTTTTTGGGTCCTAAACTTTTGGGGCCGTTTTGATGCCCTAATTTTTTTTTTGTGGTGTGACACTATCACATTATGGGATTTAGCCAGAGTGTGACAACAACTTGTGTAGTCCTCAAATATTTCTTTCCAACAAGCTGTTGTGCATATAAAATGGAGATCATATGCAAAATTTACGACCCCTGAGAAGTTGATGTACCAACTTACCCCATCAGGGCCCACATGACTTTTGGTGCTTCATCTCCTAGGGTCAGGGTTTTTTATGTTTAGGGTTTTCTCATTTATTCTTGATGTTAAAAATTCCTTTGGAGCCTCATTTTAATCAAATTCTTTCTAATGAGCGTAACCGACACATCTCTTCTCAGAGATAAGATACCACCATTCTAGCTAGCTTGTGTGTTTTTGCATTTTGATGTCTTTTGTATTTCAAACAATCATTAATAGAATTTGAGCTTTAATATATTAATGTGTTCCTTTCCATATCTCTGTGTATTTATTTGTTATATCTCTGTTATATTTATGCCTTCATATCCTTCCTAAAAAATAATCCATATCAAGCATTGTGAAAATGTGTGAGATCAAATGGGTGATTGTTCCTTGAAAACCTACATCTTTTATATTGAAATGCGTGGTTTTGATATTGTTTTGGGTACTGAATGGTTACTGAAATTATGTCTCATCACCATGGATTTCTGTGAGTTATACATGATTTTTCAATAGGAGGGGCATCACTACACTTTATAAAGAATCACAACTAGTACTCTAGAGATCATCAACTCACACTGTATAAAAATAAATTCTAAAAAAGGGGCATTTAGGCTTTGTTTCCCAATTCCATGCCATTCAAGCATTTAAGTCACATTTTCAACCCATATTCTAACATATAGTTAGTCTTAGCCAAACACCAATCAATATTTGAAACCCCCAAGGCCTCCCACCTTCCTAAGGTGCACATAATCATTCTATTATGCTCATACCAGGTAGCCTCCCACCCATTGTATGCCCTTATCACCGCCCATTTTCCCAAAAAAATGAAATAAAAAATACAGTTCAGGCGTTGCTAGCTACTAGTGTCATCCTCCCTAGTACTAGTCCTTATTCATCACCAATTGTCATGGTCCTAAAAAATCAAGGCACTTGGAACATGTGTCCTGACTTTCAAGCTCTCAAAAAAAATAAAATCAAAGATAAGTTCCCCATTCCTTTCATTGACGACCTATTGGATGAGCTCAAAGGCACTCAATTCTTCACCAAACCTGATCTCCATTCCATCTATCACCAAATTCACATGAATGAGGCAGATATTCCCAAAACTGCTTTTTGCACTCATGAAGGCAATTATGAGTTCTTGTTGATTATGTTTGGACTTTTCAATGCACCTTCCACCATCCTAAGTCTCATGAAAAACATCTTTCAACCCTTTATCTGTCATTTTGTCCTTGTCTTGTTTGATGACATCTTGATCTATAATAAAACTTGGCACGCTCATGTCACCCATGTGGATTAAGTCTTACAAATGCTTGTTAATCATCAAATATTTCTCAAGAGGTCCAAATATGCTTTTGGTGTCTTTGAAGTGGAATATTTATGTCATATTGTTAGTCATGATAGTGTACATGTGGACCCAAATAAAATTGAAGCAATGAAGGATTGGCCATGTCCAAAAAATATTGAAATTTTACGAGGTTTTCTTGGTCTTGCTATCAAAAAATATTGCACCCTAGTGCATATCCTTCACACGGTATGAATATCAATGAAACATTAGACTTGTTTCTATTTCCACCTAGACAATAACTTCCCTTATTTTAGTGAAGGATAGATCCAAGAAAATGGAGGCTTCCCTAGTAGTCTTTAGAGTTCCTAAGACAACATGGGATCAAGTCTAAGGTAACCTATATAGATACCCAATTTACGACCAATAAGATATATGAAACAAGTATGGATTAGGTGGTTACTCAAGGTAAATTACATATTTGAGTTTAAATTTGTGATTTTAAGGTTTTTTAGAGGGTTTATCAAGTCACTATTAAATGCAAAATTATCCCCAAATAGCGGAAATCTGAAAATTACTAATGGCTATTGTAAAACTTGCAATAAAGATAAAAAATTATAATAGTAAACAAGTTATAACAACAATATATTTCATACCTTTGAATGGGTTACAAACAAGTATAAATTAGGGATAAAACAATGGATAAATCTAGGGTTTACACAACTTGTAAATCTGAAAATTAAAAGGCATATAACAACCAAGTAAAACAAGACATCTAGCCTTAATTCTTCAACAATAAAAATCAACAAGGCTATTTATGGTTA